>OX442354.1:21242441-21259941 GCA_949357725.1 Hyperoplus immaculatus | reverse complement strand
TCAACAACCTCATTCTGTCTCTGTCTCTATACTATCCTATCCTCTTTCCAGTATTTCTGCGGCACACGGAGCCGAGAGAACGCAGCGTGTAAACAGGGGAACGGCGGGCAGGTGACATGATTAAGACATCCCTCTTTTCTCCCTCAAGCGCACAGAGCGACTACCACACACTCTTTCCTGTTATGCTCTCTCTCTCTCTCTCTCTCTCTCTCTCTCTCTCTCTCATGGGGTGACCTGCAGAGGTGGATGTGACTGAGCTCATTACCCGCCTTAATGAGAAGACAGCACCACTGAGACAGCAGCTGCACACACACACACACACACACACACACACACACACACACACACACACACACACACACACACACACACACACACACACACACACACACACACACACACACACACACACACACACAGGCTCTCACAGGAGAACTCAAGTAAATACCTGCTTCTAAGACAAGCAAATGCACTTGATTACACCTCAGAGAGAAGAGGAATCAAAGTGAGAAAGAGAGAGATAGTGAAAGGGAGAGCGTACGGAAGAAGGGAGGGAGGTGTGTAAAAGTTACCAAGGCTTGCTGTTGATACCACTGACTCTCCGCAGTATCTTAGTTAGTTGTTGTTTTATGGAATTACCCTTGTACCAACCTGCTCTTCCTGTGAGTAAAGCTTTTTTTTTTTTTTTTTTTTTTTTTTATCCTGGTTCAGGAAAATTAATGTCTATGAGCGCAATACAATCCATCATAGGCTGAAAGCAGAGGTCATTCAGGAAATGATAGCAGGCAAGATAGGCTTCTCCTCCATATACACACATACACACTGAGGAGGATATAGAAACACGGGGGGCATAGGATCCTTGAATCGCTAAACCTTTCTCCCATTTTACTCTTTGACTTTGGTAAGTTAAAGAGAGAAGAAGCTGAAGAGAGTAACATACATGGGCATGTGGATTCTAAAGAGTAGACAAAGTTAGGATCTTCTTTACATTTTTTGGCGGTAGTCTTGGTCGAAGTTTCACTGCAAATACCAAAACAATTCTTCTTCTTTTTTTTTTATACCTTACTCTGAGAATTTTTTTTTTTCCATGGAACCCATTTAAAAGGTGCTGTAAGCGGAATGGTTCTTTTAGCTAATTTCCTGTCAGTTACTGCAGTTAGCAGTTACTGCAGTTAGCAGTAACTGCAGTTAGCAGTAACTGCTCGCTCGTCCCTACGTCATTAATGCACTGCGGTCTTCGAGCAGCAAGTTATCTAGCGTCATCTCATATCCATAAGTGTGATAAAACATGATAAAAACCATCAAAACAGACATTGGGAAGGATTTTTACCTGCTCCGCCATTGTAGGCGCATACACATGCACCCATCTGTTGCTCTGGCGTGCACCGGCAGTGAGACCATGGAGTGTATATTCTATATATGAGTGAGACGAGTGTCGGTTTGTAGCGTTCTCTCTTCTGATTGGATAAAAATTTTGGGATACTATAATAAGTTTATTTGCCAAATACATGCAAAGCAGCTGACTGAGAGATCGGCTTTATGAAACGCACACATTATGTAAGTCATCACTGTATGAATAAAGAGCGATTTTACACTTATATTAACATAAATAAACCGCTTACTTCACCTTTAATACAGACCAAGGATCCTTAATGGTCTTGTCCAAACACAAGAGACTGAACAAGAACTTAATTGAAAGCAAATCAAAGGATAGGAAAGGAAGACGCACATGTCTGAGACTCATCCATACATATGCACCGGTTGTTTACTATGATGTCACACACATCAGCAGTGTCTTGACACCCCTAAACCTGTAATGGCCCACATAAATTATTTAGAGTTAACCACAGTTTCTACGCACGTCAACTGCTCAGAAAAGCAGACATTTTTATCCCATCGGCTCACTGAATCAGAACATCTCGGCTACTCCACCATCAGTAGTCTGTCTGTGCGCCGCGTTCACAGTGTGTGCTACAGGCGTCAATTGTCAAATCCTGAATGATACGGGCTTGTGTAATAAGACACTGTGTGTTGCACTTAATTTAAAAGGGAGTACGAAGAAGACGGTGAGCTAGCAAATGGAATGGAATTAAGCAACAAAATGTTTAAAATACTTAAAATTCTTCAAATATTTTATGACAAAGGGAATGCATTCAACACATTGTGAGTGACTCTGAAAGTAAAAACAGAACTTATTTGTTCAAAAGAAACCTGTACCATACACCTTTTACACAGGAATGTAAAAGGATTTGAGTCAATAGCTTAAACAAAGTAATAAGATAGATACCTAGCCAATGGTTTGGCTAGGTATCTATCTTATTTCTTTTTGGAATTGTTTGCAATTTAGTTCCAGCTAATCGATTGACTGCAACCAGAGCTTGGTATGTACAGAATGTCTCAATCTTTCTGATTATTTATGAATTACTTAGCTGTAAAGCTTCAAATCAGATATATAATTAAAGTGCCATCACCACATACTATACAGGTATGAGCAAAGTCATAAAGTCCCAGGGCTGCATTCTGTTTGAGGGTAATCAAAGGGGTCACATCCCATACACACACACGGAGAGAGAGAGAGAGAGAGAGGCCATTCTCATTCATTCCCACATGTGAAGTTGTTGACAGATTAATCACATGCATTATTTATTGACAGTAACTTCAATGTGAAAAGCAAACATCTGTCACCCTCGCCCTGTTTTAAATCATTTATACCTTCCCTCCATGGATAATCATATGGCTATTGATTAAGAAACTTACGGCACAAGGGCGTATTGATAACACATACTCTACATGCACACAGCCTCACAAGCCAGATGAGCTCAGTGGAACCATGGAAAATAGGAAAGAATCAAAATCCATCAAAAGAGGACGCATGTCTGAGCTTCCAGGAAAAACACATCAATATGTGTGTGTGAGTCAACACACACACACTCGTTATCACACTCACAGAAACCATGATGTCCTACAACATGAGACCCAATCTGGCATTAAGGTGGTTATAAAAACTATGTGACTAAAAGACATAGAAGGAAGGACATGCTGACATTGAGATTAAGACAGACGGAGAGCTAAGCCTTGTCCAAAAAAATGGACAGATATTTCTCCCTCTCTCTCTCTCTCTCTGAGATGGCGAGCAGGGCTTTTATCTGTCTGAGAGTGACTGATGTGTGGTCACGTTCTACTCTGATGCACCTGTCCTTTTAGTAAATCAGCCTTCACTGTTGTCACCTGGCCGACCCACGGTCACACATCACTTGTGTCACCCTTACATGATGTCAAAAGCCCAACCCCCACCACACCCACACCCACACACAGAGATCCCCCCCCCCTCCGCCCCACATACACATACACACACACACGCACACACACACACACACACACACACACACACACACACACACACACTCACATAGTTTCCCTTACTTAAGCCAATGGCATGACGGCAAACCAACCGCAGTAACCGACTGAAGAAACCACAAAGCAAATGAACGTGCTGGTCATAAAAGATGGACGTTGAGTTGTACAACTGATAATCATGTAAGGCTTTTCAATTTCTTCAGTGATATTTTGCTCTGAAAACTGCACTTTTCTTTTTTTCATCTCTAAAAAACTATCAAATTAAATTGGAAATAGATTTTAAAACCTGTTGAATAAAAATGATTTAACTTACTTAACCCCTAACGCGCCAAAAGGTCAGCAAATAAAACAGGTAGGCTATTTCAATCTTACAGTTGTATTTAAGTTATCTATTAAGACTTTATTACTTATAAAACTACATAATCTATTTAAGTGCTCTTCAGGCATCAGCAATCTATCCACCCTGCAGAAAAACACAAAGATAGGAGAGTCTGATTGATTGCTCACTCTGATCGGCCTCTCTGAGATCAACTATACATCCTGTGCAATGCTAACGCAGCCCAGAACCAGGCCCGGGCAAGGGAGGAGTAGTAACATTCAGACTATGCTTCCTCCTATTGCATTATGTCATCGCCTCTTATTACATCATCCCAAGTGAGTCTCCTTACTTGGAAATGAACTTGTGTTACCATTAAGAATGTATTAACTGACAAGGTGTGTGAGTATGTGCAACACCCCGTTAAGGTAGAGCAGACACAGTTCTCTGAAAAAAGCCATGACACTGAATAGTCGTACAGACAAAGCCGTAAATGCTTTGAAAAACATATTTAAAAAAAAAAAAACATTTTTATAATGAATTATTAAAAACAAATATTTCTACATTCAGCTGATTTATTTTAGTGTTATTTCATTTTAATATTAGTTACCCGGCTTTAGTAATAATAACTCAATGTTAGAATTTCCTCAGCTCCATATCTCTTCTTATTTCTTGTTATCATTCTGTTTTCTTTAAGTGTTGTGACGCCAATATGTTTTTCCATACATGTAACTCTGGTGAAGGTACAAAGTACAAAAGTACAAAAGCACCAAAAAACTGTTCAAGAATAGGCCAAGCAACTCAAATGATATCACCTCATATTTGACTTGATATCATAAATAAAGCTTTCATGGCTTATCAAATTAAATGCAGCTTAAATGTTTCTGCGTTTTGGTACCCAACATTAATTCCATTCAAACAAATAAAAGCTAGTGAATAAAGACCCATTAATGTAGCCGTTAAGAAAACATTGTCCATTACAACATGGTATCACCAGTTACCTGTATTACTCCCCCTCTCTTCTAATATGCATCAGGCAGGACAAAGTCACATACACCTCCGCCCCACCCCCTCCCCTCCCCTCCTCTCCTCTCCTCTCCTCTCCCCTCCCCTCCTCTCCTCTCCTCTCCTCCCCTGGGCTCTTCTCTGTGATTGGAGTGAAAGGTAATGGTCCTGAAAGAGGAAGAAAGGAGACTTTCCTCCACTCTTATCTCTTAACACCGACTCACACACACACAGTCAGAGGCCTCCTTATTTACGGACCCACACACACACACACACATACACAAACTGTATATCTGCTGCAGGATGAGGGCAGAAATAACATTGGTTTAATTGTGAAACACATCAAAGGAAAAAACACATCTCGCATGAGGCATCTCGGAGGATGAAAGAATGTAGTAATAGTAACAGTTTTGTCTCTTTGAGAGAATATACATGAAGAAATTCCGGAAAGATGTAATGCTAAACAGATACAAAGTCATTTAATAGGAAGTTTAAAATATTCATAAATATTGAATTAATCATTTATAATAGATCTTAAATTAACTGCCGTCCTTGAAGTATTAGATGTGAGGAGAGAAGCAAGAGAGAGGGAGAGAGAGAGAGTCTGTGATAGAGAAAAAAGAGGACGATAAAGAATGAGCCCTCTAGACATTTTTCCTTCCCTGTGCTAACATCTCCTCAGTCTGATGAATGAATATTCATGTTTGATCCAGACACGGCTGCTCAACAAAGGCAGAGGGAAGACCTAAAACAGATATATACTGATACTATGTAGCAGCACAACTCAAAGAGAGCCTTTTCTGCTGTGGAGTGGAGATCACGTTAATATTTACACTATACATCACTGTCTGATATGATGGCGTATAAGGTGATGCATCGTTGACATAAAATAGAAAAATCCCGGACAACATTTTTTTTGCTGTGAGAAAGCAGTTTGTATGTATGCCTATGTACATGTCTTAGTGTGTGTGTGTGTGTGTGTGTGTGTGTGTGTGTGTGTGTGTGTGTGTGTGTGTGTGTGTGTGTGTGTGTGTGTGTGTGTGTGTGTGTGTGTGTGTGTGTGTGTGTGTGTGTGTGTGGGACATACGGTGGAGTTAAGGACAGCGAGCGAGGGTTGCTCTGATCACCTCCTCACTGCTGTTCCCGCTGACGCAGCACATCCTGCTATACTGGTGACCTGAAACTATTCACTCACTTCCCCTGAAATCCCCCCCTGCGTTAGTGGAACGTGTGAGTGTGTGTGTGTCGCTGTTAATAAGGGCTGAGTTGGCATTCTGTAAGGCCTGTCCGAGATAGCAGTGTCTTACAGTAGATTACAGCTCCGGTCCAATCCATACGCCCACCAGGCTCAACTAGACCAGGTCTTCATTCCTCCTGTCTATCCCACAGCATAAGGACGGATAATAATGGGGTAAAAGACGCAGCCAGCCACACACACACACACACACACACACACACACACACACACACCCACACACACACACGAATATAGACTACAGACAAACACTCAAAGGCTGACAACAGAGGATGAACTTACCAACAACAAGACTCGGAGCAATACATTGCCAGTTTTAGAGAGATGAATATTATATCAGTTATCAGAGTGGTGGCTGTCAGTCTACATGTGTAGTGTATTCATCACTGCTGCTCACACACTGATCGAGGGGTGGAATCCTTTATCAAAGACACATATAAGGATGTTACACCCCCCTCTTCCTAACACTCTGAGGTTATGAATGGCTTTCATGTAACTATCCTGAACAAAAGGTGCTTCATCACTGGGAACACAGAGCAACTGTTTGGGCTACTCTGTTGAGCAGCACCGCCTAAAAAATATAATTTTGAGTATTTCAGACAAACTTTACAAAGAAATGTTATGATGGATTAATTAATCTGTACATGAAGTTAAAAGATCATCATATCAATCTGTAAATCCTTACTTTACCAGTTTATCAGGTAGAAAATGAAAATGCTGGCTGATAAGATCCCCTATTCCTATCATTTCACATTTTTCTTAAATGTATTTGTTTGTTTTCTAGCGCGCAAACAATGTCATCACATTGTCAAGACAATATTTAAAATGCTTAAATTTGAAACGCAATAGCAGAGGTTTGAGTGTTACACACAATAATCATTGTTTGCTCATACAAAGTTTGGATTACCCGCAATGCCTTGTGTTTCACCACTCTTATGGTGACCATCTTTAAAAAGTGAAGAGGTCTGTGACATATTTTCACGTTATTTCTCACACTTAGTACTAAGTGTTCACCACGTAGGGGCACAACCACAAGAAAGCAAATACGAAGGGATAAGAGATTTAGAAACGTTGAGGTCTTGTTCCTTGACAGATGTTAAATATGTGGTGCTGAATGTGACAGGCAAACATGAGAGGTGTGAAGAAGAGCTCTGGTTTGTTTATATAGATGCAGCTCATCTGAGAGCAAAGGAAAGAGGGTGAGGAGCTAGGGTGAGGGCAGAGGGGTTAATAAGGCAGTGGGAATAAAACCAGCGTTGGCAGCTCAGTGTGTCACTGCCTTCTAGCCCCTTGAAAGAGCAGGACACACACACACACACACACACACACACACACACACACACACACACACACACACACACACACACACACACACACAGCAGGAGAGAAGGACACGGACTGCTCAGTATGCAGTCCTGACATTGTCCACATCTGATACGGGACATTAGCCCCTAACTCCCTCCATACACCGCTGCCCTTCACTTTATATTACTTTATGTTAATAGAAAAATATTACATACAACATCATTTGTCTTTGTTACCACGGCACCCCACAACTGATTTAAATGCATGTGTTTACCCCTACAGACAGGTGAAGACAGGGGGAAGGGTGCATGGGTGACTGACTGTGTGTGTGTCTATGCAATGCGTGTGTCTCAATGTGTGTGTTTGTTTGTAATAGGGGAGGGTACAAATGCTCGCATCTCGATCAGATTTATCGATCTCACCACCTCTCACCAGGACCATGCTGTAATATTATATATATATATAAAAAGGCGGAGTGTGTGCGTGTGTGTGTGTGTGTGTGTGTGTGTGTGTGCGTGCGTGCGTGTGTGCGTGTGTGTGTGCAGGACCCTGACATCAACCTGCCATCACCCCCACCTACAGCAGTATATTCAACACTTTCCAGTTCACTTTCAATTCATGTTTGAATCTATAATAATGGTCCATCAAATCCAATCCAAGAAGAAAAAATTACAAACATATTCTTTAAATATAAAAAAAAAAATTTAAATCTGTGTATCTCTACTCTTTAGCTATACATTTTCAGGAGGATTTGTGGACGTAAATCAAAAGTGAATTGTAATGATTGGCAAACATGTTTTGCCACCAATAAAGTCGGTATAAATGAACCAGGCAATACGATGTTGACATGAAGAGAACCTGACAGACCGTTTTCACGCTGCATTAAATGAACTGTGTGTTTTGTCAGGAGCCAGGACTACACATTAAAAAATCATTTCACTCTACTGTTTCAGGGGCAAGGTGGATTGAGTAAATTGCCATAGCTATGACACACACACCAATGAAGTTCACACGTGTGAAAAGTTTCTGTGGGCTAAGAGATCTGACGGACAGGTCGATGTCAGACTGTCTCACAACAGCCCATCTCAACCCCTCAATGTCCTCTCTGACCGGATGGGCTCACCTTAGAAGCTTAGAGGTCGGTCACCCAACTGTCTGGGATTGTGAGCATGAAGACGGGTGTGTGTGTGTGTGTCTCTCTCTCTCTGTGTGTGTTTGTACCGTTTGTCATTACCACATTCTCTGTGGGCTATCATCAGTGTTGCCATTAATCCATAAATCAATTGATCAATGTTGGGCTGCAGCTCGGCTTGAAAGCTCTCAGCCGTATCGACCTGTCATTTGAAACCCTGATGATCACTGGACTTAAATGTAAATGCCACCTTAACATAAGTCAGACTAACAATTTACGTATACAGTATTTGGTTTGCGTTCAGCTCCTTCAAGTAGGGGGAAGCGGAAGCAGACTCCTCATTTCCAAGATTATTATTTTGACCTGTGTGTTTTTGGTGGTTAAAAGGTGCAAGGACTCCTATACTTCATATCCAAGCTGTATATGCATGCCATACTGTGAGGCTATTGATCTTGCAAGTGAGTAAATGTGGGTACATTGTCATGAATGTAAATGGCGTGGCATAAAGGGAGTGCAAGGGGCCTTCTACAGTAAACGATCCTGCACTCTGTCATCTCTGGGATGTCAAAGCTCATATGTTACACCGTTAAAACACCCCCATAACTCTACTACCACATCCAATGCTAGTCCTACGGCACACTAACATGTACGTGACGGTGCGGGGCATGTGTGCGCTGCTGTGCATGTGTGTGTTTATGCTTTATATTGCTCAATCCCTTTAATGCTGATTATGAAGGTGTAGATTGATAGTTGCCCTCGACACAGTGCTCAATCATATTGGCAGTCCAAAGCAAAGGAAAATGGCAGTTGTTATGAGTTAGCATGGTGACATCATGTAGGGGTCATTCGTTAGCGGAAACAAGAGAAGAGGTGTAAAGCTGAAGAATTGGATGGATGGCACTTGAATCATATGAAGGGTCTAAAAGAGGTCTATTAGAGTGTAGGTGACATTCCTGTTTGACAGTCTAAATTAATTTAGAAAAGTGGAAGAAAGCAAGTGGGAGTCAAAAGGTGAATGACCATGAGAAGAAAAACACAAGACCCAAACTGGATTGTAGAAAGCTGTCAGCACACTGTACTTTTCCTATACTGGAGAGGAGCAGAGCTATTCTGACAGGTACATCACTTTGTCTGACAGGGTTCACATTGTGACAAAAAGGCAGTAAAAGACATCTTCATCCAGACAGGGTTTTTTGGCCCAAACAGCTCTGTTTCAATCCAAGCTATACTGTTGTAAAAGTCAGATCCGACTGCTAACCCCCGCTTACCCACTCCAATATTAACAATACGTCCAAGACAAAATGAGTCAAGATAAAAGTACTCAAAGACTTCAACATAGCCTTTCAGATGTTTGGACAGTGTTGAAAAGCCCTCATCCCTCCACACAACTTTCCAATGTTGGAGTTCCTTTGGGCGGAGAACGACATTTTCGGTAACTTTTTAAACCAAACAATCGAGACATTCGCTCCCCCTTCCACGCAGCTATCGTCCAAGTGTAGGAAAGTAGGAAAAGTAAGCAGGACTTCAAGTCTCTGGCGCTCTCGTTTTCATTCTTTACACAACTATTTCTGGCACCTTTTATGTGCACAACTCAAGTGGGGCCATTCGGGAACGGATATAAAGTGTTTTTCCTTCCAAGGTGACTGGAAGTCAGGTCATATGATCGACTTCTTCCTGAGCATATAAAAAAAATGACCAAATCCCCTTTCAGAGGAGAATTGGACATGAGTCGTTCACCTTTTAGAGGATTCCCCTGAAGTGGCACAGTAATAATCAAACAACACTTGGCTCTGGCTTTCATAGGCTAGTGGGCACTGGGCATGTCCTGGGCATGATAAAGATTTCTACAGCTATACTCATATGGACACAAAAGGAATTCATGTGTCCCCAAACCGCTACACACACACACATAATAAACGAAACCCGGAAGAAGACAGAGAAGATAGGATATTTGAAAGGAGGGTATAAGAGCTATAGCGCTCATTACAATCAATTAGGGTCAAGTCGAGAGCAGAGCCGGGTGGAAAGACGGGGCAAGGAAAATGGGAGGCAGCAGCGGGAAGAAAGGACGAGGGCTAGGGGGTGGCATCGTGGCAAATGGGGAAAGAGGGCCAATTAAAGTGAAAGCAAGGAGAAAAATGAATGATTTAGTGCTTAAACACACATGGGGACCCACACATGTCCATGTAAAGCACACATCTATTGAATGTAATGTCAGGCTCAGTATAATCCTACAGCAGCTGCGCTGGTGT
This sequence comes from Hyperoplus immaculatus, assembly GCA_949357725.1. Classification (NCBI taxonomy): domain Eukaryota; kingdom Metazoa; phylum Chordata; class Actinopteri; order Uranoscopiformes; family Ammodytidae; genus Hyperoplus; species Hyperoplus immaculatus. Next base: position 21,249,319 of record OX442354.1, on the reverse strand, counting down.
GTATTTTGTTAGTATGGATATGAAACCCTAATAACCAAAGGATTTGAGTAAGTAGCCCACATGAAAGAAGCTCTCAGCCTCCCCCCATGGACACTTCCAACTTTGTGGGCCTCACACCACGCATATACTGCTGTTTAAATATCAGAGGAATTTCACCATCAAGAGGAAAGAGAGGAATTGACATCAATTTCTAAACTCAAATGATAATCCTAATCCCTTACATGTATATTACCACCACCTTCAGCCATTTAGCTGATTTTTCCAATTACCAAAACTAAAAGGGGTTGAATGAGAGGCAGTCACCAAAGCTCAGTTTTGAAGCCAGTGTAGAAATGTGAAGTTGCAGCTCCTCTAATGGCCACTACATTTGAAATAAATCACAAATAGGTTTACTTCATTTATATAAAAATAAAACTTTCCACATTTAATCTAGAGGTGAGCAGTGTTTCCCCAAGCAAATGTTTAGTGGAGGCAGTAAGCCTTCCAATGCCTCTAATTACCAGAATCAAATTAGTTTCTTATAGTCCGCTTCTCTAGTCATACTTGACCACTTGACCACGCACTTTTACAATTCGCTCACATTCACCCCATTCACACACATTCGCTGTGACGCTTTACGATCGTGGGTAGTGTAGTTCTCCTCCCTGAGATCACAAATAAATTGTGTTTCTCTAAAAGAGAAGTTGATATTACGCAAGCCTTTGTCACTCTTGGCCTTTAAACTTCCCTTCAGGTAAGTCCCATTAAAGATACTGTAATGATGATTTTATCATGATACAGTTTTGGATCATGTCTCATCCATCAGCAACAGTTTTCACAGAATAAGCGTTAAAGCGGCTACGAGTAACATTTAAATATCTTTTAAACAGCCTCATGTTTCCTCTGATAATCATAAATTACCTTTAACAGCAAACGAGACCATCAGTGCAAAGAAAGACGTTTTTAAATAGTTTTTATTACTGCTTTTGGTCTGGTCGCACACCCAGTCCGATTTTCGGTTCGCTCGTGCAAGCTCTATGGTCCCATATCCGTATTGGTCGCAGATTTCAGTGTGGCGCAGCAACGTGAATTGAGAAGCCTATCACTCCAGGTGAGGGAAGGGGAGCGGGAGCCTTGTTTGATACAGTTATTTGTCGTCATAATGACTGATAACTGGGCTGAACCATCAAAGAAAAAAAAGAAAATGCAATGAAGAAAAGCTAAAAGGGAGAGTGATATATGCTACGGGGGACGAGGGCGTTGCCAAGCAACGTGTATACAATTTCACGAGAGCGAAACTAGACTGCAGTGTTTACTCCTAAATGAATGAGCGGTTGGTACTAACACAAAGTTTGCTTTGCTTCACCATCATCAGATAACCATTATCTGAAATAGTCATTATTTACATCAACAACACAAACACATTACCTCATCGTGATCCATACTAACTGCCGTCTATCGTTCATTCGCTTTCTGTGAGGAGTCGGACACGTAATCTTTCAGCTCCGTGAGAGAGAGTAGTTAGGTGACACTGCTGCAACAACTCATTGCAATCAGGTGCGTGTGGCAGTGACTGGCATTAGTTCATGCAGTGTCAAAACCACTCTCACGGAGCCGAAAAGAGTCCTCGCACTTTCAACACACGGACATGCACTATATTGCTCCCTTCTCAGTTCACACTCACGCGCCTGCCACGCGCTAGAAAACAGCTTTGCGACAGCGGGCGTCGTAAAAATACTACTGCTTTTGTCCAAAGGGGACGCCAACGTGCCATGTTACTCGTAGTGGCTTTAAAGGGCCTGGATCCGTAAATGCACCATCTGCAGTCAAATCTCTAGCCGTAAAATCTTTACTAGTTGATAACCTCAAGTGTGCAAATCTGACGACTTCAAGACAACAGGATTCACGTAACCCTGATATAATACAAACAAATAACCCATACATCTCTTTCCCTCAGACACACACACACACACACACACACACACACACACACACACACACACACACACACACACACACACACACACACACACACGTAGACTACAGCCTTATGTGTGTTTGACTCATCTAAGTGAGATAATCCAGTTTTCCGGATGAATTCGCCTTTGTGTCCCGAGGGCAGAGATTAAGATAAAGATATTAAACAAACAAGAAGCCTGTTCCTCCCCCAGTATCAGCCTCTTCCCCTCCTCCATCACATCCCCCCTTTCCTGTGGCCGAGAGAGGCTTGTTGCTTCCCTTTTCCCCCTCACACTCAGGCTCAATGAGGACAGTAGGTCTGTTTCTGTTTGCTCCAAAGAAGTGCAGATCCAAAACAGTCAGTCACATAGTAAGTCAGTTAGGTTACAACTCATTTTCAACACTGTATTGCATGTGCTGTGTGAAACAGTGTGTTTTCTCTGAGGTCAGTGTTTCATTACACTGCAGGGAACCCTAAACCTACATTGTAAACCTGGTGATGGTGAAGGCAAGATAGCAAGAGAAATCTGAATTTAAATTTGGGAAAGGCTTTGAGAACCAGTTTGAATTTCTTGAATGCCTTGAGAGAGAGAGACAGAGAGAAAAGTAATTCTTTCTTAATGCATTGGGGTGTAGGAGTCGAGAGAGAGATGGGGTTTGAGGGGAGAAAGACTTTGCTGAAAATCTCTCTCTCTCTTTCTCCCTCCCTTTCCCCCGCTCTTTGCAGGAAGACATCAAACAAACACACCTGCTCCCAGGACCAATCCCCTCAGCACTGCCCCAACTCTCCCGGCCTCCGCCACAGACTCACACACTCCCATTCCTCATTACACACAGGCGTGCACACCAAACACATAAACGCGAGCACACACACACACACACACACACACACACACACACACACACACACACACACAGGGTCCCATTCCTCATTACACACAGGCGTGCACACCAAACACATAAACGCGAGCACACACACACACACACACACACACACACACACACACACACACACACACACAGGGTCCCATTCCTCATTACACACAGCGAGTGCAGAGGAGCGAGAGATCGCGGGGAGCGAGTGCGAGCGGTGCTTTGGTGTAATGGGAGGAAATGTTGGTGTTTCATGTGGAATTGATGAAGTCTTGTTTCAGCGGCTCTCCCCGGAGCAGGGCCGCTGTGCGCTGGCTGTGTAAATGAAAAGGAGCCCGAGACTGGACCAGAGGAGCAGAGAGAGAGCCAGTCGATAGAGCTATAGCTGCTGGAGAGTTATACTGAACTGCTTAAAGACTCGCAGCTTGAGCAATATAGGAGAGGGAACAAAAACGTCTATATGGGTAACTGATGGGCTGCACAGATAGAGCACAGCAAGAACAAAACAGTATCACTTTGCTTTCCCCTTGAAATAAATCTTAGAGGTGTGAGACATGAAATCTGGGTTTTATCATCCCCGAAAACGCTATCAGCACTGTGGCAACATTAAAAGCACAGTTCATGATACAATAGAAAACAGAGGTGGAGACTGAGAGCTGTGGCAATGAGGTCTTAAGCAGTTAAAGCAACTCCTGCCCACACAAAGCAAAAGAATAGACAAAGGTAGAGGAAGTCACTGCAAATCTTCAATAGCTATTGTAGTGTGACTGTATTTGACTGTTACATTTTCAAGAAGACTCAGGTGAGCACAGTACATGCAAAATGAGACATAACAGGTGTTATCTTATCTACCTATTTATATATTCACATAATTTTTTTATAAATATTTGTGATCCGTGACATATTTCTTCAATATGAAAAAGTTATAATAATTTTTCTCAGAAAGTCATTATCCACGGTCTTGTATGTAACTGGTTTCTTAGAACCAATGGACAGGCCCTAACAAACCCCTGACCCTGGTGAGCAAAGACGAGCGAGAGAAGACTTGAGCACGTATCCTGAATGATGTAAGAGGTCTTAGATCCAATAAAGCCGGCGTAGAGGCTGATGCAAATGCTTGTTCTAATGAAACTCCGCTGTTAAGGGGGTGTGCAGAAGTAGATTTAAGTGCTTGTTATAATCAGGCTCAACTTGGTGTGTGTCTGTACTCTCCAGTCTGAGAGTGTTGTCTCTGGTTAAGCAGACAGAGATGAAAAGGAGGAGGAGGTCACCTCTACAGACAGAGTGTAATCTATCAGGCACTGAAGATTATACAGACACACACACATGCTGGACCATTCAGTGGGAACTATATGGTGTTACAACAAAACTACAGCCTCTTTGCATGCTGTAGTTACTTTGGTTTATGATTAACTTAGATAATGTATAGTTTGTGTTGCATATTTTATCTATACATGTTGCATATTATATTTAAGTCGTTCAAATACGAACTAAAGCTTGGATAAAATGGCGCTTTTTTCTGGATTGGAATGCTCAAAAATGGATTGATGATAAAAAGACAAAAGTAATGCATACAATAAAGACATAATTTAAAATGAATAATTAAAACGTTTAATAAATTAAAGGACTATATATAAATAAGGATGATAACACAAAAACAACATGTATTGTGATAAAAGGACAACCAAAGCTCAAGTTTCATCCGCAGAAAAAGACATATTTACACACAGGCCGACTGCCGACACAAACAGTACCGTTCATTTGCAGTGTTAGCTGAGATTTAACAGTGTCTGTGTACGAGTTCAGACAGAAGGAAGGAATGTGATCAAACATTTTGGATGAGTACAAATCAAAAAGCTCCCATTAGTCCGACTCAACACATAAGCACTCCAACAGTGTTCACACACACACACACACACACACACACACACACAGTTTGGGACAGCTGTTTTGAAGGTTGGCTTGGATAGTTGAATGACACAAACAAAGAGAGAGAGAGAGAGAGAGAGAGAGAGAGAGAGAGAGAGAGAGAGAGAGAGAGAGAGAGAAAGAGAGAGAGAGAGAGAGAGAAAGAGAGAGAGAAAGAGAGAGAGAGAGAGAGAGAGCGAGAGAGAGAGCGAGAGAGAGAGGGGAGGGGTTAAAGCCTCATTTAAAGCCTCTGACTCCTCATTCATAACTGACCAAAAGAGTCAGTCTCCCGCGCACACACAGGGATCACACCGACATACACGGTACACAGGGCCATCTCAGCCTGACTGGGCTAAGAGAGAAGAGATTAATTAACATTTTTATGTAAATGAGGCATTTGTGTCTAATTATTTCTGTTATTCCAGCAGCAGCAGCTAGCAGCAGGCTTTGATGTTCCAGCGGTGGATTTAAATAGAGGGAGATTTCCATCACATCCTCCCTCTGCGTCACAGCCAGGGCGGGAGACAGAGACAGCAGAGATTACACACTCCACTGGGACACACACAAACACACACACACACACACACACACAAACACTCTGTCTCAATGTGTGAACACACACACACACTGTCTTGATGTGTGAACACACACACACACACACACACACACACACACACACCTCAGAGGAAAAAAGTCTGTGAGTGTGTTATTGTGTATTTGTTTCCAGTGCTCACACTCAAGTGTTCCCTTCTCCCAGTTGAGGCACTCGAGTGCTGTTGATGTGGAACCCTTAATTGGCAGAGCATTCATCAGTGGGTTATCTATCTGATGGGGAGAGGTCCTCCACGGCCTGTTTGCTGCTAGTTTATGAGCTGATATTAAAGGCTGTTTAAGTACATAAAGGGGATAAACTTTTACAACCTGAACTGATAGCCAGAAACACAGTCAGGCAGTGTCATAAAGGGGCCCATGTACACTCTGCACACACACACTGCACCCCCAGGGTCAAAGAGTCTACAGTATAACTCTGGAATACCTGCGAGAGACTCGGAAGAAATGGGTCAGCTTAATCCGAACAAGAAGAAACTCTTTAAAAAAACAGGCAAAAGAATTCCACAACCCAGGAAACCAATAGTGTTTCTGCATGGCAGTTTCAATTTAACAAATGTTCCTTCTATTGTGTGAACCTTAAAAAGTAACTGGTACTCAGTGGAGTTATTGACCACAAGTAATGCTAGCCATGTTTTCCTGAGGGGTCTCTGTTTAGATTTCAAAAGGTCTTAAAATTAATTAATTTATTTAATACAGGGACAGTGCATATTATCAAACATTTCTGTCAATATGCCAGAATTAGCCAGAAGGCTATTTTTCATCTGCAGTCCCTAGACAGATGGTAAAAGTCACCCTAAAAGAAAATAAGTTACACATTTATATAACACAACATGCCTATAGTAAAACTTACTATTTAAAAGTAAGTAAAGTAAAAAGTACTATTAAGCTAAAATATACAATAAAAACACAGCAGAGCAACAATCAGACAACAGCAGACAATAACATGAACAGGTTAATGATAATGTAGACAGCTCTGGTTATCAATGAGCCATTTCTTTAACTGGCATTTGAATGACCTATATGGGTTCAGATTTCTGATGGCTATGGGGGTGAGGTTCCACTCAGTAGCTGCACGAACAGAGAAAGAGGTATGGCCAAATACACTCTTCCTAAAAGGGATAATACAATCTCCCCTCGCTGAAGCTCTAGTTCTGCTGTGATCAGCTGTTCGGATGTTGACAAACTGATGGAGCGGAGGGGATGATAAACCGTGAATGATTTTATAGACAAGACATAGATTTGAATATTTGACCATGTTTTCCCAGTTGAGTAATCTCTGCTTTTGTAATATTGGACAATGATGAAACCTACAAGGTTTCTTGTCCAGGATTTTAACAGTTTGTTTGTAAAGTGATTGTATAGGTTTCAGGGATGTAACAGTAGCTAGTGACCAAATGGGTAAACAGTAAGTGATGTGTGAGAAAATCATAGAGTGCATGAACATTTTTGCTGCCTCTATAGACATTTGAAGGCGAATGTGTCTAAAGTTCCTGAGGTTGAATTTGATTCGGTTACAGACCCTTTTTACATGTGATGTAAATGACAAC
>OX442354.1:21074941-21239941 GCA_949357725.1 Hyperoplus immaculatus | reverse complement strand
CCACAAGTGTCCAGCCTTATTTCTCCAGTTCTGCAGGCTACAAGTTGTACCTAAATGTTGATGCTTTAGTAAGTCAGCCGGTATACTTCAGACTATAGGTTTCAATATGAGAATGTGTGCGCCTTCCGTATTTCAAAAAGACACAGGTTACAGGGCTGGCTCCAAGAGAGCAAGTGTTTAATAATTGATGGTGCCCAGAGACAGGGCCCTATAGATAGAGATGGACTGGGTGACTGAATTGTCAAGAAGACACACACACACAGGACCCCGCACACACAAAAGTCAAAAACACACACACAAACCAATGCTTCATCTTGTTCATACCAACATGCACACACATAAACATAAATGCAGCAGTCCAGCTGGGCCGCGCTTCTCTTGATCTCCACTCTGACCACATCAATTGTTAATAAAGCTGGGGCCCGGGCTGATTACTAAAGATTATCCCACTGTTTATTCTGATCAATAGAGCATTTCTATTCCTACAGGCCCTCATGGCCATGTTTGAAGGAGCGAGAGAGGGAGCGAGGAAGGGAAGCAAAGACGGAAAGACATAAAGTGAGAGAGAGAGGTGGGCCTATATCTTAATGACTAAAGCAGTGTCTCAAGTGCCTGCTGGAGCCCAAGAGCTCTGAGGGGAAGTGTGGTAGATCTTAGCCTTGGGCAACATCTCACCACTCCTACCAGCATCTTCAGGTCTGGGAGCCTGGCGTAGTAGACTGGAGTGGATATTAATTTCACTGACCAAGTGGCAGACAAGGGTGCTCCATAAGACCATCAGTCACCAGCCCTAAGCTACTCAGCGGCTATTACTATGGTAATCTATACCCCAGGCCTCTGTGTGTTCCGAGTTTATGTGTGTGTGTGTGTGTGTGTGTGTGTGTGTGTGTGTGTGTGTGTGTGTGTGTGTGTGTGTGTGTGTGTGTGTGTGTGTGTGTGTGTGTGTGTGTGTGTGTGTGTACTGGATGGAGAACAGGTTTTGTTTATACGTGTGCAGCAAGGGAGGGAAGAAAAGACAACAGAGACGGATTGAGCAACTACTGTAACCGCGCGTATCAACACTAATTAACAGAGACACACAATTATGTTTTCTCACACTTATGTTTCTGTTCAACCGGCATATGATGTTCACAGAGTAATTAATCATAAAAGGCGGAGAGGGGGAGGAGATGAGGGGGGGGGGAGATGAGGGAGAGGGAGAGAGAGTGAGAGTGGGGGGGAGGGGGAGGGTGGAACAACATTATGAGTCTGGGTAATTGTCTAATTTTCATTCAGAGAGCCCAACGAGGAATTAGAAAACAAACTGCTGGTGCAGTCGCTCCGTTCCACAGCTGAAAGACGAGCAAGGCTATCAAAGTGTCCACCATTCACCTTAAGAGTAGAGTAACAATATACATTTGTTGAAAAGCTACTCTTTTTCATTTTGTCGCTAAAGGCTGGATGTTTAAACTCACACAAAGAGGCACAGCCGGTTTGTGACTAGCCAAATGTGCTGGAATTACAAAAAGCAGAAGAATGTTTTGTATACTGAACTTGTAAGTGTTTATTGTTTATTTTGAGAGTGAATCATTTATGAATACACTCCCTGGAAGACACCAAAGTAAGGCACACATACCTTCATGTGCACATGCCCCCCAGGGAAATTTTTGCACATACATAGAGTGTATGCACACACCAGCTGTCATATAAATGTCAGGACACAAGCACTTTCAGACAATGCAAATGAACATTTTGCACAAATGCACATTCACGGCATTGTGGATTTTGTGTAGCTTTATGGGGAAAATAACTTGAAGAAACAAATCATCATCAGGGATCAGAGGTATTACAACTAAATCCACCATTACTGGAAGGATATAAAGGACTGAACAGCATGGGCAGAAAAGTGACAATCCAGGCAGGAATACAGACAGGCAGACAGACTAACACTAACTTGTTAGCCTTCCGGTCACCCATACCCAGTTCTGCTAACGGATGCACTTTACTTTAAAGCGCTCCCTTTTCAGCAGGATAAAATAACCAGTGTGAAAACAACTTAAAGTTACCTGTACTTCAGTAAAAAGACGTTTCTCCCCCGAAAAATTAATTGCTTCTTACTGGGGACATTGAGTGCACATGACAGTGAAAGTCAAAGAGGTAGGAAAGGCATCGCCTCGGTCCTCCTTTGTTCGGTAAATGACTAAATATTTAATGTTCCGGGGCTCTTAAGATTAAAGGTAACATGTTGTCAGTAATAGTGGAGCTACTTCAAAGGATGTAAATTATGCATTTCTTCCTTTAGCAGAGAAATCAAAGCAGGTAATGAAGATTAAAGTTTGTGGAGCCCCGTTCTCTCTCTCTCTCTCTCTGGTTGAGGAGACGAGACGGAGAGAGGGAGAAGAGGACCTGCGTTAGGAAGGTTAATCTATTCGGAGCGTGGGTTATCTGATTATAGAATCATTGTGTTCATTTAATCTGTTCCAGTGAAGCCGGAGTATGGAGCTGGGAGATAGAGTGGTGGGGCAGGGGCCTATAACCACCACTGTCAAGAGGTGCTGAAGCCAACCTAAGAGGCATATCAAAGAAGTGCATGACTTTGGGGAGACTATAGACGGGCACAACCCCTCTTTGTTACAGTAGTTTCTCAGTTCACTTGTTTTTGAAGTAGACAGGTGGGCAAATTGTCAGTGTAAAGAGCTTCCAGTCACAACAGCATCCAAAGTGCAAGCATTAGGCTTTTTCCAAAGCATGATGTTCAACACAGTCTCACTTCTGTTCCAATTTAACATGTTCCCCCTTCTGATGTATCCGAGCACAGATGGAGACTACAGTGTTTTGGCAGTCCTGGACTCTTTTCTTTTCTTTTCTTTTTTTTTTAATCTGTGAAGAGCCGTGCTTACAAGTCCCTCAGGGCTATATTTTACTCCTATCTGCCTCTCCGAGACACCAGTTAGAGCACAGTCCCACTGGCCACCAAGAAGGAGTTGACATTTAGAAACACAGGTTTTTCTTTATTTATTTTTTTGTTCTCTAGCAGTCTGTGCTCCTCCATGAGAAATGAGGAAAAAGACAGGAGACGCTAAAAGGAGAAGAGATGCGCTTAGCCCCGTCTTCACACCCATTTTGCCCTGCGCCAGGCTATCCCACAATGCAACCTCCCACAGGCCCCAGCAGAGGAGTCAGGCCCATTAGCCTAGCGACAAGAGCGCTAATCATCACATTCCATTACAGTCCATGGCAGCGTGGTAATTCTAATGCCCATTTGGAAGGAAGTCACACAAGGGCCGACGTTGCGTCACCAGAGCAAAAGGGGGACACAAAATCACAAGAGTGACTTTGAGGTGACGGGGAGAAGAAAATCAAAAAAAATATTTCAGTGTTTGAGCCATTTACTATTCTCCTGACGATTTGGGTTGAAGTCACTTTAGGGTCCTTTTGAGCATCTGCTCCCACTTATCCCCTCCGATCCAAACCAACATATACTACAACCCTCTACAGTGTATTACTGTACAAGCAGCACTCTGCTGAAGCTGACACACGGCCGAGATGCACGAATGCAGAGTGAACAAAGCCCAGCGTTATTCTATTGGAATCAGATTCCTCTTTAACTGAACATAGACTTATCGATCCCAGCCAAACTACACAAGAGCAGCTTCCCAAGTGAAGGAAGGTGTGAGAGAGAGATAGAGAGAGAGAGAGAGAGAGAGAGAGAGAGAAAGGGGTAAATAACATCTTCATCTCCACTTGTGTTTGCAGCAGCCAGTCAGTCAGGCGTCATTAATCCATGGAGGAGCCTCATCCGTTGTGTATTGGTTCATTTTACAACACTATAGTGCTGTCTAAATATTGACAGAGTGCTGTTGTCTGGGCTATTGACCGCCATCAGAATGCTTCCCTTCAGAGCCGGGCGTAAAAGAGAACTGTGAGTATCTGATGCGTGCGTGCGTGCATGTGTGTGTGTGTGTGTGTCCATGTGCGTGTGCGTGTGTGGCCGAGATCTGCCTTCACAGGTTCGAGCCCACAACAACGGGACATGCACAGTACATGCAAAACCCAAACTTTTTTTTAACCTTTTATTTATACAGGTATATCCCATTGAGACCGAAGACTCTTTTGCAAACTTAAAGAGGACCTATTATACTACTTTTCTGGTCTTAATTTCTTGTTTTACACTGCTATAGAGCAACCTGACACGAATCACATCACAAAAAACTATGTAGATTTTCGGGAAGCTCTTTCTCTTATTTTGGCGATCCAGCACATCCTGTCAACACTTGAGTGTGTGTGCTTCGGCAATCTCCGCTCCCTCCGCCTGTGATCGGCCATCTCCGCTCGCTCGCCCCCCCCCCCCTCCTGCAAACCCCACTCCGTTGTGATTGGTTACCTTCCTTCCGGAACACTTTCAGTGGCGGGAAGCGCGAGCATGGACCTATAAGGGCGCGAGGCAGACGCGAACAGGGAAGTGACAGCATTACCATACATGGAAACATCCGCGTGGTGACTTCACAAAGTTACATGCGACGTCACAAAGTTACGGAAGGGTAGACCGCTTTGAACACGTGACTTCTCGACTGGCTAGAATAGTGTTTAGTGCTCTGCACAGACACCCCAGACGGTCAGCAGGGAATACGTCGAAATGCATGTAAGTCATTATTTGATAATTTAGTATGGTTAAGCATGACTATGAATCATCATAACAATGTTTATAGGTCATAAAAGTCAAAAAGCATCATAGGTCCGCTTTAAGACACATGCGTGCATTATAGATGGACAAACGCAAACATTCACACTCCTCCATCTGGGGAAGCACAAAAGGAGGAGTGTGGCGTCTCACAATTTGGCTGTCCTCTGAAATTCACTCACCTCGAATGATTTCTATGCAAATAGACCAGCAGAGAAAAATGCAGCAGCTGAATTAAATCCAAAACACATTTGGTCAAAAAATCAATTCCCCTGGTCCTCCCCTCATCCACACAAGACAGCCTGCTCTCCACTCTCCCCTATCCCACAGCAGCACACAGCCCCGGACCGCTGATAAATATAAATTTTTTATATTTATGTTACGGAGAAAAAAGCTGTGATGGGCAAAATAGGAAAGCATCCCCAACAAAAGCCTCCTGCAACACACGCGCATATACACACAAACACACGGGAACAGGACAACACATTGAAAGGACGCACTCGCAGTTTACAAATAATCAGATAGCCACACGTGGATTATTTAATGGAGAATAAATAGCACTAGATTAACATTATGATTTAACGGTGTAATACTTTAAACAGATTGGATACAGTGGGTGAAAGCAGCTTTTCTGACCTCTGAGCGCACACACAGTGCTTTTAAAGTCCTTCTGCGGCTTTCCACCCCGTGTGCCAGAACAACCGCGACTCTCCAAATGGCACTTGAACGCTCTCTCTTTCCGCAAAAAGAGATGGTTATTACTTGACAAATCACTGGCTCTTTTAAGTGCCAGATGAAAGAGTGTAAATGGGGGGAATACGCAGGAAATAAAATAAAACCCTCTTTTTTTTCTCTGTTCTTGGTTAAGTGGCCGGAGAGGGAGAACGGGAGATATTTAATGTTGCTTAAATATGCAGTGTGATTCCATCTCGCTGATTAAATTATATCAGATGAGATCTTCTGTTGGCTGGAAACTTGAAGCAGTCCAGAGCTGTTTAAAAATGCATCAAACATGCTGTTGGATTAGCTGGCTGTCTCTGTCTCTCACTGAGGGCCGAGGGGGGAAGACCGGGGCCATGCGGATGGGGGGGAGGGGGGAGAGAGCACAGATCCACAGGATTCACTTACACACTTTTAAAATGAGACTGATGCTGGTGTGTTTGGACAGAGAACAAATATGATAATGAAGAAGTCAAAGCGCACTTAATAATGAAATGAATGGAAAAGGAATCGTTTGAATAAGTCAACCCTGTATGCCCGAAATATGTGACAAAACAGCTTTGTGTGTGTGTGTCTGTCTCTGTGTGTGTGTGTGTGTGTTTCTGTCTGTCTGTCTGTGTGCGTGTGTGTGTGTGTGTGTGTGTGTGTGTGTGTGTGTGTGTATTTATGTGTGCGTGCGTGAGGGAAAGAGCATATTAATTAGTGTGTTTGCCCAATGGTCCAAGTGAGAGCCCACTGGGTCCTGTGCTCTGCACTTTTCCCCCTCTCCCTCCACTCATGCTCTCTCTTTCTCCTCCTCTTCAGAGCCAAGATGTGCATATGTTTTGGGCTGCTTTAATTTCTCTGCTCATAATTGGGCTGAACCACGGGGGGCCTTGATCCACTGGGACAACACTGTAAACATGAGCTAACTCTCAGCCCTTTCTCTCTCTCTTTCTCTTTCTCTCACTCCCTCACACACATACACCATCACACAAGCTAAAAACACAATATAGCAAAGTGATCAAACAAATAAACTACCGACCAAGACGAGGAGAAAAGAGGTTTCTCTCAGACCCTCTACTTCCAGTGATGAACAAAGAAACACAAAGCGCTCAGAGCGCTGCTCCCGCTCACTCAGTGACAGAGTCAAATAAATAAATAATCCAGCGCAAGAGCAAGTGTTTGAAGAGTCGGAGGCTTGTAGCTCACCACATTGCATCAGAGGGCCAGTAGACATAGAGTACTTTCCTGCAGAGACGGGTAATGAAGGCGGGTGGGAAGTTATTCATAAGAATCTGACCATGTAAGCACTTGTGTAGAGACATGATGTTTAATTTGTAGTTTGAGCAAAAGAAGTTTTCAAGTCCGGCTGCAAATACGGCACAATAATGTCACACTTGAGTGGGCAAACAGGTCAAACCAGCTCCATTGTGCTCCTCTGGGAACAGCCAACATTCAGCATGGGGATTCGGGGACGCAGAGGGTTAACAGATTGAATGAGCTTTGGAGCGGTAATAGGTTGTCCAAAAATGTACCGCTTATCTTATATAGCATACTTCCATAATTTAGATGCTGTTTGCATGTCTGTGTGTGCATGTTTTCATTTGTTTGTGTGTGTGTGTGTGTGTGTGTGTGTGTGTGTGTGTATATTTTGGTGGGGGCTAAGCACCCTCCTGCTCGCGTGTATGTGTGTGGGTTGAGGGTCCTGTCTGTCTGTGTGCAGGCAGACTCCTGAGTTCAGCGGTAGTGACAGCTTTGACAGCTATACCTGCCAATGGCCAGATCCTGCCGATAACCCCTGCTGTCGCCACAAAGCCCACAGAAAGGCTCCAATTTCCCCCCCAGACACTGGGCCAGCCTGTGGAGGGGGAAGGGGGGGGGGGCTACAGAGAAAACCTGCAGCCATTCTCCACAATACACTCTCCTCATTCCACCCCACTAACACATGAATGGGGATCCAATTGATTCTTTTTCACCCTGGTCCATTTTCCCAGCCGGCCTGACACAGAGAGAGGATTTTGTGCTCATCTGCCCTTCCTTGTGTACTTCATATCGGGGAGAAGACTTATAGAAAAGGAAGGTAAAAAAAGGGGGGATCTTTATCAGAAAGCGAATTAACGCTCAAAGTGCTCCATTTGGAAGGTATATCAGGCCAATCCATTAAAAGGGCCTTCAGAAAAGAGCCGGCAAGGAGGACACCTTGAGAAGGAACAGAAGACCTTGCTGAAACAGCACTCTTCACACACAGGAGGAGAGAGGGGGAGAGAGAGAGAAGAGAGAGAGAGTTTGAGCCACGTGGGGCTGCATAATCACCTGCTAAATAAGGGCAATACAGGTGTTACCTGTAGAAGACAGAAATAACATAAGCAATCCTGCCTTAAAAATCAAATTAATAATTGGACAAATCATTCCACATTGTGACAAAGAAGTTAAGAAAAATTAAAGTCAACCCCCTTTGTTTTGGATTTGTCTGGTTATTTCCCAATTCCAGAATGTGTTCTCGCTGTCACACACTAGCCCGAGTGCACCGCCTCTCTCTCTTACACACACACACACACACACACACACACACACACACACACACACACACACACACACACACACACACACACACACACACACACACACACACACACACACACACACACACACTGCTCCAGCTGTGAGTTCCATTAATCTTTCTCCCAGGCCCTGTCCTGTGCGGGCTGACCCAGGTGAGGGAGGGGGAGGCTGGGGTCAGAGGCTAGAGGAGTGCCCCTGCCTGGATGGGGGCCTGGTGAATATTAGCCCCTGGCCAGTGGAGTGGGGGGCAGCCGACAGACCACCCCTTACTAACAGAGAGAGGTCAACAATTACAAAAAGGAAAGTGATTTTCAGAGATAATCTAAAAGGTGGAAGCCACTGTTGAAAAAATCTTTAGATATTTAATTTATCTAGCTGGTGACGATTCAAAAGTAAATATCACCACAGACTCACATGGAATTGGTCATGAGCTCAGCTTTTTAGGTTAGGACTGCATGGACTGTGCCTACTAAATACCCACTGTAGTAACAACAGAAGTGCGTCGCCGCCCATTATTGCCTTAAGACTGGTGTAGGCTGATAATATTCTTTGGATACAATTTCCATAATTTAGGCCCCTCACCCAATCCAGGTTATTTTACAATGACAACACAGAGTCTAATTGGATATTTCTACTTCACTCCATAATACAGCTGGACAGTATACAAGAGTTTTCAGTTTGAAACGTTTGATGTATTCATGAACAGATGTCAGAAGTTAAAAACACACTCCAGATGGGTGATTGAACAGAAATGTCTCACGTCACTTACATGGATGATTGTATTGTGATTACTGATCGTTTAAAAATATGTAGTAACTAAGTGACTGGCCTTGCTTCACATCCCTGCAGATCAGTTTGGCACAACAACCCATACTCATTTATACATAGAAGGAGCAGTGAACACAGTCAAAGATTCAATAAAAAAAATAGAAAAGTCTGGATGAACACACACATACACACAGTCATGCTGACCTCATCCCGGGCTGTTGACGGGAGAACAGAGGGCCCTAGACCCATGGGGTGATCTTGCCTTTTTGTTTTGTGTCTATACACTCTCTCCCACTCTCCTCTCCAGGGTAGAAAACCTGAACAAGCTGCACCTCTGTCTTAAATACCTACCAAGAACACAGACTCCACTCTTCCCCTGGTATTATCAAACGGCTCAATCAACAGGGAGAACACACACTAAAGAAGTGAGTGAGCAAAGAAAGAGACAGGCAGAAAGAGGGGGGGGGGCAGAAGTCTCACTTGTGTTAGCTTACATACATACACAGGACTATAGGCCGTATAGTTTGGATAGCTCTTGCCATCAACGATTATACTTTATTAAACAGAACATTTTCCTCTCTCTACACAACAACAGCAACACTCTCCTTCTCTTTCACTCTTTCATCCTGCCATCTCCTATTCACCGCAAAGGGGTTGATGAATGACTGCATGTGGTGGTTTGTGTCATTCTTCCAGTAAGTTTAATGCTGAGAAAGAAGGATTCCTCTTCATTCAAGGTTCAAAAAGTAAGAAAGTACGTATAAATAAAAGAGCACATACGCATATAACTACTACATCGCCCTCCCACACAAACACACACACACACACACACACACACACACACACACACACACACACACAAACACACACTTGAAAGTGTGTGATATGCGCAGAGTGTTGATCCTGTTTATAAGGGAGAGTTTCCTGGTGTAAGCTGTTGGTTCTCTCCCTTGGCGCTGCTGGTCTGTCTCCCTCTCTTCTCTCCATCCCCTCATCTCTAATGCATGAGGCAGCCGGAGAGACCGCGGCCGGAGAGAGGCAGCGAGCGAGGCTAACCCCGGAACAGCGGCGCAATACTTTCATATTTTAATAAACCCCCAACACCAATACACTCCCCATATATACAGAAAAAAGGGAGGAAATTGCACTTTCTAAGACTCTCTCTCTCTCTGTATCAAAGGGCATTCCGCAGAACATCTCTCAAACACAGACACACATAAACATTAAGTCCGGCATTTTTTTCCAACCTGGGGAGAAGAAAAAAAACTAACACAAACATACGCACGCATGCACACGCACACACACACACACACACACACACACACACACAGGGAAGGCTCAGAGGGATTACAGTCTGCTGACGACAGAAGCTGAATGCACACACACACACACACAGGCATAAAAACACAGAAAACTTCTTACGAGAAGTTATGTTTTTGCAGAAGTTGTAACTTGGTGTCAGATGCGTGGGAAACCTATTTTTCACCGATCATATCACTGTATCACGTAAAGATCATGTAGGAAACAAGCGATAGGTAACAGATAGAGTGAGAGAAAAAGCAGATCAAAAGGACAGATCCGGAGCGGAGCAGAGCAGCAAATATTGTGCAAAACATGTACGCCAAAACTCAAACTCAAACGGGTCGTCTCATTTCTGGCCTCATCTCCTTCAGAGCACAAGCCATTTAATTTCAGGGCGGCTGATACCCATCCCTCCTTTCACAAGAGTTAATATCCCCATTCTCCGTCCTCCTCGCTGCTGGTTGTGTGATGGAGTCTCGGTGACACCCTGTAATGCAGGGCCTGTATGCATTGATTATATGACACCCTCTATTCAGGTGTGCTATTAAAGTTCCCCCTCCTCTCTCTTCCTTTCTGCTCTGCCGGCGGAATAATGGCCAATAATAAGCAGGAGCAGATGACTGGAGCCCAGGCCAGCCCCAGACAGAGAACACTAGTTCCCTGGGCAGGAACTACAAGATGAAGATACACTCATGTTATTCAGCCCAGCACTGTAAGCCACGGTGGAACAGGGGTGGGAAGGGGTGGGGACGCATAATTGCATTTAAATTACATGAAGGATGCTTTGACTATACCCGCTTGTCTGGCTGCCACTCCCCCCTGCATATCTGCACCCATGTAAAATCAACCCATCCCACCTTCTATGGTTCCCTTCCCCTCCAAAGTGTTCTGTAAGGACGCCCTCGTGTCCGTCCCACACATGAGCATACAGCAATACAGGACACACAGAATATGCCTTTAATTAGTGTGCAGTAATGACTGTGTGTCTGTGTATTCACTATGAAGTGGAACAAGAACTCGAAACAACGATATAGCGCTGATTCTGGTGGAAAAGTCAGCAAAAATGCAGACGCTTGTTTTCTTTTTTAAAAGGTAGCTGACCAACAACAAGCAAATATGAATGAATTGGTCATATCATCAATGAGTTTATCATGTTATTGAAATGAAGCAATGATCAACAGACACAATCAATAGACACTGAGGCAAACTCCACTTAAATATGAATCTATATAACGAAAACAAAACTTTGAAAAAGAAAGTCATAACTAGATTTTTTTATACACAACCATTTTCTACCTTTTACACTGCTCCAGCCCTCAATGTAACTTAGTAGGTGCATTATTTAAACTGTAAACTACACTTGTTTACAAAACGATTAAGAGAAAAATTATTTCATATTATATATAAAAATCAATATTATTAAAATTAATATTTCTACAATATTTCCGAAGCTGGCTGGAAAATGTATTAGTCTAACACCTGAAGGTTGGGCTGTAGGGTTGATGCACAAACCCATTTTAGTAACTAAATTCAGGTCATATTATAGCAGCCACAGACAGACGACATCTTTAAGCCTTCTGCTCTCACCCACACAGTATTGCAGCTGTATAGCACAGCGGTCTACTTTCACCAGCTCTGCCTTCTCTCTCTGTCTTTCTGGGAAGCTCCAGGCCGAGAATAGAGCTCAGAGCTACACAAACCACAATACCTTCTCAGCTCCGAGAGAGGGTGGGGTTGGGGGGGTGGGGGTGGGGGAGGGAGGCACACAAGCATCTGGTTTTGTTTGCATTTTATTCCCAAACATCAAATTGAATCAATCTTTTAATACTCTGGATTGTATAAACATGGGAGAGGAACTGCTTGAATAAATATAAAGAATGAAAATGGATTTCTCGTCGACCGACTATTATCTGCGCGGTTTATTTATGAATACAGAGGCTGGTGCCAAAATAGGCAAGACATTAAAAAAAATACAGAGATAATGTGTTTAGGCCTTTTTCATTTTCTTTCTTTTTAAGTGAAAGAATAAATAGAAGGATTTACATCACATTTACATTTTGATCAAAAATCAAGTTGGGATGCCACTAAACCAGTATATATATATATGCACCCTTTTCTCCATCTGTGGTTGCCCGGGACTACAGTGAAAATAACAATAAGAGCAACATGACACTGACATCTTTAACAGGAAAATCATTATAAAGCAACATGGAGGGGCCAGATGATGCTGTCTGTGCCACAGTCGGTCTTGTGACTGATAAACACACACCACATTGGATCCATAAATAGACTAATAGCTCTTTCACTGCTCTCACTACAATGCACTCAGTCAGGACAGTTAGTGGCTGTTTTTGTCAAAAAGTTAAAAAAAACAATCAAGATTAATCAAGTCAGTGTGTAATATCAGACAGACTGTGAGATGCAAACATACACACACACACACACACACACCTAAACATATCCAAGACACCCACCGACACCTCCATACTTCTCATACAGACATATATTCAAAAGGTATTATGCAGAATAACACTTTTATGGATTTTAAATGGCATTCATTTACGAATACTGTAGCTAGCCATCACACAGAAGGGGATATTTTATCCCCTTCTTAATGTAGATCAGTCTTGTGAGGTGAGATGAGAGGGAGGTCCATGGACATTAAAGGAAGTTGGATCCATCTTCAGCCACTGATTAAACACTGGGCCCAGGTGAAGGAATAGAAAGGGATGACATTCAATTGGGAGTGATGCACCTATGCATAATGGACCATCACATGAGTGCTGTGCCTCCATTAATATCCTTTGAGTGTTAGGGATTCCAAATAACAAGAAGCCTTTTCCGTCCATATTTCTTTTTTCAGATTTTTTTACGAGCGGCGCCCCCTGGTTATTACCGTACACACCATGTACAGAGTGAAACAAACTTCACACAACCGCACTGAGAAAACCACAGCAGATCCTCCACAGCCAGGGAGATGACTTTCTATAGTCTGTGCACGCTCCAGTGTGTGTGTGTGTGTGTGTGTGTGTGTGTGTGTGTGTGTGTGTGTGTGTGTGTGTGTGTGTGTGTGTGTGTGTACATATGTGTGTGACAGGTTTATAGGAGTCATTTATCCTGCTCAGCGGGCTAGTGTAGTGCGGAATGGTGGCCTGAGTGCCAGGCGTAGCTTATTGTTGTGTAGCCTTTATGGGCTACATTAAGTACAGCTGAGTGAGAGGGAAACATACAGTACAATACCCTGAGCTCACACATGTCATACACACAGAGATTAACTACCTCCCTTGGCCCAGGGCAGGCCTACATCCACTCAGCACAAGAACCATGGCACACTCCCTCCATGGGTTGAAGTTATGCGAGTGTGTGAAAATGTACAATGTGTGTAGGCACTGAAACTGAAGACAAAAAGTTCAAGTAAACATTCAGTTAGCATTTGTGGTAATATAAGAAAGGTTGATTCCTTTAGATGGATCATTCTTATTAATAAATGAATACTACTTAAGATTACGGGGGGCAGGTTTTGCTACAAAGTAGAGGGGGCGGTATTTCAGTTAGATTCACCACGATTCCATATGGTGAGAGATCAGAGCAGATCATTAAAAAACCTCTCTCTCTCCTTTGATCAATCCGAGCAATAAAAACAACATGGATTACACATCCGCAATGGACTGCTCATTATTAGCACAATACAGACACAAACATGTGCGCGCGCACACACACACACACACACACACACACACACGCGCACACGCACACACACAGAAAGATACGATTGTGTGCTCACACTTGTTTTCAGACACAATGGCACAGACAAACGGGTCCAACAGTCAGGCGATTTGAAAAGCAGTTTTATATTCTCACTTACCCACTTATATTCCCCATCCCCAACCTGCGTGTCTGCTTTTTTTGAAAGCTTCATAAGCGTCGCCTCTTCAACTGTGTTCCACAGTGTAAAAATAGAGGCCATTATATTGCCTAATGCCTACCTGCCAGCCCTCTATGCTCCCTCCTGTACACCAAGGCTTTTACATGATGAGGTGGCTGACATGTTCCACACACACCATCCATTACCATATGTACACTGGATGAGACTCGGCCTGCGCAACTTATACTAATGCGTGTTTGGTATGCCCTGTGGGGGTGGGAGACATACGAGCACATGCACGCACGCACACACACACACAACACGCTTGAACAACGAGATGAGCAAACTCTCTCCCGTACAAATATAATGGCAGCACTGTGATATGCCACTTGTATTAACAGCAGGATGCTTTTAAAGTAAATAAAAAAACATTATAGCCGGCTCTGGGTTGAGGCTAGGTCCTGCTTCTCATAGGGCTGGCTCCGTGTATGTTGGTGTTTTTCTGTGTGTGTGTGTGTGTGTGTACGCGTGCGTGTGTCTGTGTGTGTGTGTGTGTGTGTGTGTGTGTGTGTGTGTGTGTGTGTGTGTGTGTGACTAGAAGAGGGGGGCAATCCACTGCACTGGGGCGGTGGTTCCACTCTAATTGCCCCTCTAGGTGCCTGTGTGCTGGAGAGCTGAACTGAGGGTAAACACAGATCTAGAGATGATTAATAGCCAGGGTCCAGGCTAGAGCACAAACAGGCAGAGAGGCTGAGACCTCACTCCAGCCTATACCTTGTCCATCCAAATCTACACACACACACATACACACACACACACACACACACACAGCACGCCAAAAAGGTCAATTTCTTTCGACAGCGAATCGCTACGTGTGTTCACATGTAAAAATAGGAAAAAAGATCTATCTAGGTTGGAGATAAGTGAAGCCGTAGACAGAGCGGGTCAGTCAGAGGTGAGGGTGAAAGGTAAAGTTGAAGGGTGAAGGGGAAGGCTGAGGGTCACGGTGTAAGGGCCCGCAAGCAGAAGTCCTTAACAAGCCGTGATCAATACATGACCAGGAAGAAAATAAAACTGAGCTCCTGTTTCTACTGCCACATCCCTATGCAGCTGTAGGTGGTCTCTTTACAAGAGAGTTTACACTGTGGTGGGAGAGAGACGCACACCCTGCTTCTATTACCTGCCCACTTTGTCTTCTCTGTCCCCTGACAAACACACACACACACACTGTTCTCTTCCCCACAGTAGGTCCCATGCACCCATTTCTATCTCTCATACCAATCTGTGCACACACACACTGCGCACACACATGCGCAAGCGCAGACACACGAGCGTGCGCACACGCTCACATACGCACATGCACACACACACACACACACGCACACACACACACACAGCGTCATCCCTTGCTGAATGGAGTCAGGCTGGGCGGCCCTTCATTTTTCATGCAAACGGTAATTTAGTGAGACTGCCTATTGATTGAGCGCCGCTTGTCTCCCAAACAATGCCACTTCAATCAGCGGCCTGTGGGGGAAGGGGGGAGAGGGAGGAGACGGAGGGGAGGAGGGGGGAGGGCTGCCGATAGCTGCAGTGACTGATTTAAGAGATGGATAAAAAGCAGATACGTCCCCCGCCCCTGTACTGATTAATGACAGTGGCCAGAGCAGCCCTGGACTATGCATCATGATTTAACCACCAGCCCCTCATCTAAAGATTAGCGTGCACGCACACACACACATACACTGCAAAAAAGCACCCACACACACAGTGTTCTGTACCACACAGAGAGTCAGGACACGGAAGGTGTGAAGGCAAAAAGGGAAGGGAAGCAGTAAGAAAGAAAAGTGGAAGGATAATGTGGGCGCGATCAGACACTGGATGATGTTTTGAGTTGGTTTGACTAAAATGTCAGTGGCAGAAATTTTCGTTTCAAAAAGATGAACTTGCACACATGGCCAGGACATACTGAAAACAAATGAGGGGAACAATATGTCCAATACAGTCAAATATAGTTGTCCCATACAGTATACATGTAATTGTTTTGGCAATTGTGTTCCTCCTCAGCTGGACATGGCAAGGGTTTAAGGAGAAAGAGTGCAGGTGTATGAAGCTGTGGTAAGAAAATATGGTGCGTTTAGGGCCGTCTAAGACAATGGCCTCTCACACTAGTTCAAATATAGTTATTAAAGCAGTAACAAAAAGAGTGAAGGGTTGGGCTGTAATTGACCATAATACTGATTATAGATTTAATCTGCCAATTACTTTCTCCATTAAACAGTCTGAGATATATATATATATATATATATATATATATATATATATATATATATATATATATATATATATACACTCAACAAAAATATAAACGCAACACTTTTGTTTTTGCTCCCATTTTTCATGAGATGGACTTAAAGATCTAAAATTCATTCCAGATACACAATATTACCATTTCTCTCAAACATTGTTCACAAATCTGTCTAAATGTGTGATAGTGAGCACTTCTGCTTTGCTGAGATAATCCATCCCACCTCACAGGTGTGCCACATCAAGATGCTGATCTGACATCATGATTAGTGCACAGGTGTGCCTTAGACTGTCCACAATAAAAGGCCACCCTGAAATGTGCAGTTTTGTCTCACAGCAAAATGCCACAGATGCCACAAGCATTGAGGGAGCATGCAATTAGCATGCTGACAGCAGGAATGTCAACCAGATCTGTTGCTTGTGCATTGAATGTTCATTTCTCCACCATAAGCCGTCTCCAAAGGCGTTTCAGAGAATATGGCAGTACATCCAACCGGCCTCACAACCGCAGACCACGTGTAACCACACCAGCCCAGGACCTCCACATCCAGCAGGTTCACCTCCAAGATCGTCTGAGACCAGCCACTGAGACAGCTGCTGAAACAATTGGTTTGCATAACCAAACAATTTCTGCACAAACTGTCAGAAACCGTCTCAGGTAAGCTCAACTGCATGCTCGTCGTCCTCCTCGGGGTCTTGACCTGACTCCAGCTCGTCGCCGTAACAGACTTGAGTGGGCAAATGCTCACAATCGATGGCGTCTGGCACGTTGGAGAGGTGTTCTCTTCACGGATGACTCTCGGTTTACATTGTTCAGGGCAGATGGCAGACAGCGTGTGTGGCGTCGTGTGGGTGAGCGCTTTGCTGATGTCAATGTTGTGGATCGAGTGGCCCATGGTGGTGGTGGGGTTATGGTATGGGCAGGCATCTGTTATGAACGAAAAACACAGGTGCGTTTTATTGATGGCATTTTGAATGCATAGAGATACCGTGATGAGATCCTGAGGCCCATTGTTGTGCCATACATCCATGAACATCACCTCACGTTTCAGCAAGATAATGCACGGCCCCATGTTGCAAGGATCTGTACACAATTCTTGGAAGCTGAAAATGTCCCAGTTCTTGCATGGCCAGCATACTCACCGGACATGTCACCCATTGAGCATGTTTGGGATGTGCTTGACCGGCGTATACGACAGCGTGCACCACTTCCCACTAATATCCAGCAACTTCACACAGCCATTGAAGAGGAGTAGACCAACATTCCACAGGCCACAATTGACAATCTGATACACTCTATGCGAAGAAGATGTGTTGCACTGCATGAGGCAAATGGTGGTCACACCAGATACTGACTGGTTCTGAGTCCCCAGACCCCCAATAAAGCAAAAAAATGCACATTTCAGAGTGGCCTTTTATTGTGGACAGTCTAAGGCACACCTGTGCACTAATCATGATGTCAGATCAGCATCTTGATGTGGCACACCTGTGAGGTGGGATGGATTATCTCAGCAAAGCAGAAGTGCTCACTATCACACATTTAGACAGATTTGTGAACAATGTTTGAGAGAAATGGTAATATTGTGTATCTGGAATGAATTTTAGATCTTTAAGTCCATCTCATGAAAAATGGGAGCAAAAACAAAAGTGTTGCGTTTATATTTTTGTTGAGTGTATTTCACAACATGGCAATATATAAAAATAAATAAAAATACATTTAAAATGACAATACAAAAAAAAAATAAAGAGAAATACATCACAATTGGAGGAGAGAAAGATATATATATATACACACACACACACACACACACACACACACACACACACACACACACACACACACACACACACACACACCCGCACACTCACCGGCCACTTTATTAGGTACACCTGTTTAATTGCTTGAAAAAACAAATAGCTAATCTTCCAATGGCCTCAACTCAATGCATTTAGGCATGTAACAGCATGCTGAAGTTAAAACCAAGCATCAGAATGGAAAATAAAGGGGATTCAAGCAACTTTTAACGTGGCATGGTTGATGATGCAAAGCAGGATAAATCCATGTTTTCATGTTGTTTACGCCAAATTCTGACCCTACCGCCTGACTTTCGCAACTGAAATCGAGACTCATCAGACCAGGAATGACTTTTCCAATCTTTTATTGTCCAATTTTGGTGAACCTGTGCAAATTGCAGCCTCAGTTTCCTATTTTTAGCTGACAGGAGTGGCACCCGGTGGGGTCTTCTGCTGCTGTAGCCCATCTGCTTCAAGGTTGGTCGTGTTTTGCGTTCAGAGATAGTATTCTGCATACCCTGGTTGTAACGAGTGGTTATTTGAGTTACTGTTGCCTTTCTATCATCTCGAACCAGTCTGCCCTTCCTTCTCTGACCTCTGACATCAACAAGCCATTTTCGTCCACACAAATGCCGCTCACTGGATATTTTTTCTTTTTCTCTGTAAACCCTTGAGATGGTTGTGCGAAAATCCCAGTAGATCAGCAGTAGATCAGCAGTTTCTGAAATACTCAGACCAGCCCTTCTGGCATCATCAACATTGCCATGTTCAAAGTCACTTAAAACCCCTTTCTACCCCATTCTGATGCTCGGTTTTAACTTCAAAAAGTTGTCCCGCCCAGGTCTACAAGCCTAAATGCATAGAGTTGCTGCCATGTGATTGGCTGATAAGTTATATGTGTTAACAAGAAAATGAACTGCTGTACCTAATAAAGTGGCCAGTGAGTGTATATATACAGGTCCTTCTCATATAATTAGCATATTGTGATAAAGTTCAATATTTTCTGTAATGTACTGATAAACATTAGACTTTCATATATTTTAGATTCATTACACACAACTGCAGTAGTTCAAGCCTTTTATTGTTTTGATATTGATGATTTTGGCAAAAAAGTAAAGAAAAACCAAAAATCCCTATCTCAAAAAATTAGCATATTTCATCCGACCAATAAAAGAAAAGTGTTTTTAATACAAAAAAGTCAACCTTCAAATAATTATGTTCAG
This sequence comes from Hyperoplus immaculatus, assembly GCA_949357725.1. NCBI lineage: Eukaryota > Metazoa > Chordata > Actinopteri > Uranoscopiformes > Ammodytidae > Hyperoplus > Hyperoplus immaculatus. Next base: position 21,220,761 of record OX442354.1, on the reverse strand, counting down.
TTATGCACTCAATACTTGGTCGGGAATCCTTTCGCAGAAATGACTGCTTCAATGCGGCGTGGCATGGAGGCAATCAGCCTGTGGCACTGCTGAGGTGTTATGGAGGCCCAGGATGCTTCGATAGCGGCCTTACGCTCATCCACAGTGTTGGGTCTGGTGTCTCTCAACTTCCTCTTCATAATATCCCACAGATTCTCTATGGGGTTAGGTCAGGAGAGTTGGCAGGCCAATTGAGCACAGTAATACCATGGTCAGTAAACCATTTACCAGTGGTTTTGGCACTGTGAGCAGGTGCCAGGTCTTGTTGAAAAATGAAATCTTCATCTCCATAAAGCTTTTCAGCAGATGGAAGCATGAAGTGCTCCAAAATCTCCTGATAGCTAGCTGCATTGACCCTGCCTTTGATAAAACACAGTGGACCAACACCAGCAGCTGACATGGCACCCCAGACCATCACTGACTGTGGGTACTTGACACTGGACTTCAGGCATTTTGGCATTTCCTTCTCCCCAGTCTTCCTCCAGACTCTGGCACCTTGATTTCCGAATGACATGCAAAATTTGCTTTCATCCGAAAAAAGTACTTTGGACCACTGAGCAACAGTCCAGTGCTGCTCTCTGTAGCCCAGGTCAGGCGCTTCTGCCGCTGTTTCTGGTTCAAAAGTGGCTTGACCTGGGGAATGCGGCACCTGTAGCCCATTTCCTGCACACGCCTGTGCACGGTGGCTCTGGATGTTTCTACTCCAGACTCAGTCCACTGCTTCCGCAGGTCCCCCAAGGTCTGGAATCGGCCCTTCTCCACAATCCTCCTCAGGGTCCGGTCACCTCTTCTGGTTGTGCAGCATTTTCTGCCACACTTTTTCCTTCCCACAGACTTCCCACTGAGGTGCCTTGATACAGCACTCTGGGAACAGCCTATTTGCTCAGAAATTTCTTTCTGTGTCTTACCCTCTTGCTTGAGGGTGTCAATGATGGCCTTCTGGACAGCAGTCAGGTCGGCAGTCTTACCCATGATTGCGGTTTTGAGTAATGAAACAGGCTGGGAGTTTTTAAAAGCCTCAGGAATCTTTTGCAGGTGTTTAGAGTTAATTAGTTGATTCAGATGATTAGGTTAAGAGCTCGTTTAGAGTACCTTTTCATGATATGCTAATTTTTTGAGATAGGAATTTGGGGTTTTCATGAGCTGTATGCCAAAATCATCAGTATTAAAACAACAAAAGACCTGAAATATTTCAGTTGGTGTGCAATGAATCTAAAATATATGAAAGTTCAATTATTATCATTACATTATGGAAAATAATCAACTTTATCACAATATGCTAATTATATGAGAAGGACCTGTATATATATATATATACATATTTATAGATAAGGTAGAAAGCACTGAGAAAGTGGTGCTGGGGTGAGAAAAAACACCTTTTCTTAGGTCCAGAAGTTGGACCTTATTCCAGGAGCTCAACATGTCCCCACAGAGTCCAGCAACAGTCCAATCAATTCCACCTTTCCTAGTGCAGCCCCACCTCACTGATCACATCCTCTCATATAAGACAACCTGGACAAACCACACACAAAGCAGAGTGTTAATGCCACAGTTGTTACTCTAGTACGGTGCAGAAACCTATTGGGCACAATGCAAAAGTTGTGTAAAGGGGAAAGACTGACTCTAGATCCATTAGTTGTAGTGTTGGAAGCTGAGAAGGAGGATCGGAGCCCCTCCCCGCGGCTGCTAAAATATTCATCAGACTCCCTGAGAGCATGTCTGCTAATAGTCATACATGGAGCAGGAGAAAGAAGAAGTGAGAAGGAGGAGGAGAGGGGAGGAGAGGGAGGGAGCCAGGCAAGAGGAGGAGAAATTGGGGAGATGAGCGATGCTCCCTGTGTGCATGTCAGCTAATAGTCAAACATAAAGCGCTAGGAGCGAGGGAGGGAGGGATAGAGAAAAAAACAGGAAAAGAGAGAGAGAGAGAGAGAGAGAGAGAGAGAGAGAGAGAAGGAAGTGAGGACAGAGAGGTTGTTTAAATAGTCTATTGCTGAAATCACCGGGGATGGACTGTGTTAAAAAAAGCAAAAGTGAGGAAGAGAGAGAGGGAGACAGAAGGAGAAAAGGAGATAAAGATTGAGAGGGAGTAATCACTCCTCTTCCTCCTCTCCTGCCATCACTCGCCCCTCTCTGAGCCGCTGCATTCCAGATTGATTAAAAGCTCCTCTTGTAATTGTCAGATCTTGTAGAAAGCATCTTTGTGTTGGAGAGTGTGTATGTGTGTGTAAGAAGGTGGTGGTGGTGCTAGTGGAGGAAGGGGGGGCTATTTCAATCATGTCTACCAGTGTAACAGTAGTCACTTCAATGGCCACCAGTGGCTACCACATCAATCAGAACTCCCACTCAACCAAAGACGTATTAGGGATGTTGTTTTGTCTCTACCAACAGCAGCCCAGGTAGCCCATCCCTAGCTTTGTATCCTAAAGAAAGAAGAAAAAAAAACATATATGTGGATACGACACACAACACACACACACACACACACACACACACACACACACACACACACACACACACTCCAGTCATTAAAATGAAAAACGGCCGATGGTGTAGAAGATGTTGAAATACCATTAGGAAATGGAGACAAATGCAGTGGATCCAAGCCCGCTACGGCAACATCACTACAGTAAATCAGACAGTGACGAATATTACTCAGACTGAGCTGCACGCATATGTACACTCAGACACAAACACGTAGACAAAAAAGACGCGCCCACACACACACATACACACACACACACTCACCCCCAGCGCACAACCTGTGCAAACAATCTGCGAGGCACCTTCCAAAAAAAAGCTCCTTGGGTGGATTAATGAGTAATTATCCTAATTAAATGTTTCCTGATCATCCGTTATGATACATGGATGATTATTATGTTCGGAGATGATTAAATGATAGTATAACAGAGCGGTGTGTGATATCATTTCAAAGAATTAATGAGCGTTTGTACAAGAGGAGCCGTGTGGAAATAAGGCACAAATTAGAGATCGAATTAACTTTGATTTAATCTATTCGGCGGTCATTTTGAATGCGGTGATAGAAAACTTTTTTGTGCCCGTTTAATCACAGGTGGCGATGCAAGTTCTGTTCAGGTTGAGTTTTTTTTTTTCTTAATGCAGGGCTTTCAAAGTGAAAAAATTAATAAAAATCCAATCAAGTGCATCCTGCGCAAACACATTGGGTGGCAAATGTGTGTTTCGGCAGAGCTTTTCTCAGAATCACTTTGTTAACCGCGGTGCAGTTTAGTGCACAGTGACTTTAATGTGAAAAAAGCTGTCTGCAGTGTCAGATATATGCCAATATGCACTCGCCGTTGGTCGTTTCATTTTTTTCCTGTTTTGCTAAACACGAAACTCACCGAGAAGTCTAATTTGTAAACTTTAATCCAGATAACCAGTGTGTGCACACAGACAGAGAGAAAGAGAGAAAGAGAGAAAGAGAGAAAGAGAGAGAGAGAGAGAGAGCGAGAGAGAGAGAGAGAGAGAGAGAGAGAGAGAGAGAGAGAGAGGGAGAGAGAGAGATGCCAGAGACAATCCCCATACATACAGCTAAAACAACTTTTCCTCTGGATGCTCTGAAGAAAACATCTTCTCTTATGACCAACTGATTGTGTTACTTAGCCTAATGTAAACCAATAAACGAGGCTAACCTTGTAAGCGGGGGTCGATGCTTATTTAAAAGCTCATTGATTAACAGTTGTGATTATTGATCATGCCAATGCGGGCCCCAGACAGGATTGACGGATCTGATAGGTCAGGGTCTTGATTCACACGGACAGACAGACAGGACAGGACAGGACAGGACAGGACAGGACAGACAGACAGATAGATAGACAGGGGCAGGAGAGAATAGAAAGGGTGGGCCAGCAGTAAATCTAATAGATGGATAGACAGACACACACACACACACACACACACACACACACACACACACACACACACACACACACACACACACACACACACACACACACACACAGAGCTCCTCTTCTCAATCATGTGATCTCCTCTAACTTGAGGAGATCACACCAGAGAATCAACTTATTATCTACACAGTACTTGAACCTCTTCAATATGTTTGCCCTAACCCCTATCTCCCACTCCGCCGCTGCCTGATTCACTCTCACTCCATACAGTCTAACGGGGCGCGGAGCAGCAGAGTAGTTGCATGTGAAGGAGATAGTAAGCAGTAATATTCAATTATTGTATGCACGCTGGTCCCCGTCCCGCCCTAAATTGATTTCTTACAGAACGGGAGGCATCACTCAGCACTGACACACAGCCATGTTTCCCCCATCTACCACATCCCACGCAAATTACTCCTCCATCTGCTCTCCCTCTCCCTGCGTCGCTCCTTCACCCCTCTCCGCCACCCTTCTTTCCTCTCCTCTCTCCCTCTCTTTTCCCTCTTTCCCTCTCTACTCTGTCATCATCTCGTCAGGCTATACACGCAGCTATCTGTGGTTGGCATTGGGCCCCGTGCTCCCGTGCCGTTTGTTTAATCTGTCTTTAATCTCTCTGGCATTGTAATGGTTTTTGTGTTTTTACTATTTGATTGAAGCAGCGAGATCCGCCCCCTCCCTTCACCCACTGTGGGACTTAAGTGTGTCAGTAGTGGGAGGTGTTTTTTTTTTTCTTTTTTCAATTTTGGCCCCTTTGCTCAAATTGTCTTTTATCAAAAGAATTCATATCAGTAATGTGATTCTTCATAATAACCAGGCTGTTTGTAAAGTGGCCCCTAATAGGGAAAATATAGCAACTAGTGGATAGGAAAAAGATAGAGCCGGAGAGAAAAAAAAAGAAAACTGTCTTCCACCGCTTGGGGAATGTTTTAAAATATTACACTGAATTAAATCGCTGCTGAAAATGTCCAAAAAAATTAATATGAATATTCTGAAGCAGAAAAGGTTGAATGTGGCTCGTATGTTTAAAAGCAAGTGCCTGCTGTTGATGGCATATGACACTTGTGAACGTTTTTCTACCGCCAGGTTATACCATGGTAATAAAGACCTTTTACAGTTGTACCTTTTAATAAAGCCACACACAGAGGGAGGGAGGAGGTCTAATCAATACTTTATATGGCGGGGATTATTGTTTGTTTGGATTCGACATAGACTCAACATTTAGGCTCGATTGTCATATAAATCCAAAATTGATTTGTTCATAAAAAGCAGTTAAATTGTTGATGTTTGTGTCACCTTTATGATTTTTTTTTTTCCAGCATCACATTTTTTTTTATTCGTTTGCACACTGTCGCTTTTACAAAGAACAGGCTTGAGGTTAACGCTGAATGGCATTTACCGTGTCTGGTGGTAAAATCAACAAAAACCCTCAAACATAGATATAACCACACACACGCACACACACACACACACACGCGCACACACACACACACACACACACACACGCAATCCAAGCCTCCTCTCTCCTATTCTAATTAAAGAGACCTCTCTGCCCTCAGTGTGTGTGTGATATTGACACTTAGCTCCGTACAATAAACTTTATTGGCAAGCCCTGCTTGATTACAGCACTAAACTAGAATAACAAGGAATATGGGAGGAGGGGACGTGGATTATATACTAAACAGACATTAGTGGGCCCTATTCAAATATCTAGTGCATTTTTAATAGCGAGTCCTGAAAGGCCTCTGGCTCTGAAAAGACAAACCTTGGTGTGGGCACCAGCAGTGAGACGAACCTGAAATATACTGTGCACAAATAAAAAATGACACGGATGAAATACAGTAAAAGGTAGAAAAATAGAAAGAGGGGAGAAAAAGAGATATATATCAAAGGATGAAGGAAGGGAAAGAGGGATGGATTTCCCGTCATTCATGATCTATGGAAAATCCTCTCTCTATTTTCAGATATACTGTTAATGGCTGCTTGCTGCCATTAAAATCGTTGCCGTCCTGAACTCAGCTATTCACGTATTGGCTGCTGCTTCATTTAATATTCATCCACTGGAGGTCAATGGCAGTGGTGGCATGCCTAATTTGTACACACATATCAAAAGGGTGGAGAACTAGAGTTTATAAATCAGTACAGAGTTGAGATTCAACAAATGTAAAATGTGCATATTTATAACACCTCAAAAAATCTTAAGGGGGCACACAAAATAATTAAGTTTCTCTTTGAATGATCTCTAAAACAAACAAAAAAAGACTATCTGCATCCTTACACATTCTGAAACGTCTGTATGGACAGAGATGCAGGTCCTATGACTGGGTGAATACTGTATACACATGCAGAGGGGAGGAAAGAGAGAGTGTGTCTCTCTTGGTGTGAAAGATTTAAAGGAAAAAAACCACACTGCAATTATTTCCTCAACAATGATGTTGCAAACAATATCTGGAGGCAAAAAAATTGCAAAGCCCTCTTCATCCTGGACCTTAAATTACCAGCACAAGTGTTGAATCAATTTTGGCTAAATCGGCCGATAAAGCAGAGGGTGCAGTGACGCCCCTCCCTCTCACTGTCTGGGAAGTTGTCTGACTGTTGGTCATTCACAAGACTAAACCTGAGCTCACTCTGCTTGTATTTTGTGTCAAAGCTTAGAGGCCCACTTAGCTCTGTGCCATTGGCAGCCAGACTTCATTGAGTGTCTAAGCCTAAACCATCCAAGACCTGGACTGGTCGAGGTCACCGGCTATTGAAAGAGTCCTATACTGTTATTAAAAAGTTGTGAACAGAATCCAAAATAAAAAAAGATTAGAAAATATGTTGAAGGAAATGTGCCAGTTCAAATGAATGCAGAATGTTAATGCCGTCCGTTCAGAAAAGCTTGTGATAACAGACAGCGCTGTGACTCCAGAGCAAATGAACGCTGTCTGTCCCGCCAGCTTCAACACTCAGCGATGATGGGCTCTCTCCGCTCAGTCAGTTGAACTACAATGACCCCTACTGGCCTATGGTGGTACTGGGTTAGATGAATGAGCTCCTCAGACAAAGAGCCTGTGTGCCTCACTGGGAAACTTGTGGCTCATTTGCTTTCTGCATCTTCATCACAAGAGAAACAAAAATCAATAGGAGAAAATGACAGAACTACATCACATATCTTTTCCCTCTTGTAGCATCATTTGTATTTTCTCTTTTTAAACTCCACGCCAATACAACCCATCCGGTTTTATCTCCTTTTTTTCTCTCTTCATCTTCTTTCATTCACTTCCATCTTTATACTTCTCATCCTCCTCTTTTCCCCCTCTCCATCTCTCTGGAGGCCTTGGCACCCTTTTGCAGAGCCCTGTCCCGCTGGGTGTGTTGGCAGAGCAGCGTCTCTTGATTCACCCACAGCGTGCCCTCTGGCTTTAACAGGCTGGCACAAGGACACGGAGCACAGAGTTGAGAGAGAGAAGGGCAGGAAGCATGGAGCCACGGACTGAAAGAGAGGTGTTGTGTTGCTGAGACAAAGTTAGCACAGAATAGCTGTAGCGCTAGTAGGAGTTACGGTATTTGAGGTGATAACTATGGTTTTGGGCCTGTGTTTTTTTTTTTTTTTTTTTGCAGGGCAAGGCGGCAAAAATGTGAGATTGAGAGCGGGAAAGGCCAGGTACTACTTTTGTGGGTTTGCACGTGTGTCTGAAAGGAGAACATTACATGGACACACACACACGGGCCTCACCTTGAAGAACCACTGAACCCACGCACCTTTATTGCATCTCCAATTAGAGGAGAGGGAGGGAGGAAGGGAGAGATACAGAGAGGGGGAGACGGAAAAGAGAGAAAGAAAGAGGGGGGAGAGATGTATTTCATAAATGTAGTTCCATAAAAAGCACTGACCCAAATGGCATTCAGTAATTCTTCCTCCGTGCCAGAGAGGAGGAAGGTGGGATAATCAGAAACTTCATCAAGCACACTCCTTTCCTTTTCCTTCTCTCCTTCTCTGTGTCTGCTTCTGCAACACCTCCTACCGTCCCCACCCTTTTAGCTGGAAAACCTCGTAGACCAAAAAATTGTGCATGTAATACAACTGCAGTTACGTATACAGTGCATCCGGAACGCGCATCAAAGAACATCCCTCTATCCCCACTTCATCTCTTTCATTTTAATTAAACAAGTTTCCTCCACTCAAGAGTCTCGCCATCTCCCATCTCTTTGATCTGTTCCCATCCTGACTCGCAGTAAAAAGAAAGCATCTCTCCATCTCCACTTTGGGGAGAGTTGTTAAAAGTGTGTGTGATTCTAAAGACTTTCAAGCAGCAGCAGCGGTAAAGCATTGATTTAATGTACACAATCAGTCAGAGCACTTTTCTTCTTTCTTTTTTTTTACTTCTGAAAACATACAAATGTTTTTTTTTTATTTGGCAAACACTATACACTGTGAGTACAACCCCCTACTGGTCCATGTGGGTCTATACTGATAAAAAGAAGAACAAATCCCTTTTTGAAAGTATTCAATAAATTCAAATCTGTCTTCATGGCAAATGTCAGCAATACCTATCATATCTGTCACTGCTGTGTTGGATACGAGATGGATATGGGAGGGCGGAAAATCTGAAAGAAAATAATACAATTAAAGTGTCTCTCAAACACCAAGTCTCCAATCGATACATTTCGCTCTTTTTTCCAATACACTATGGACTTAACATGGACTTATTCTTTCTTAACCACAACTGGGGCGCAGCACTCACACACAATGCTTCAAAAGAACATTTTGTTTATATGTTCAATACCAGAAACATCAATAGAATTATCCAATCATTAATTTCCTATTCAATACAAATTTAATGCAGAGCCACGGAGCAGCCAGCTCATATCCAATGAGGACATCTATCGCCAATCACTCAGCTCTGTGCTTCACGTTAAGCCCACGCACACACACCCACACCCATGCACACACACACACACACACACACGCACATCAATGGGACTGTCCCTAAAACAGCCATTCCTCACAGACTGACTCAATACTGTAGAGAGGTGGGGGGAGAAGGAAAAGAGCAAATAAGGAGGATGGGAGTGGTAGTAGAGTGGGGACGTATTATTTCTTAAACAGAACTGTCAATGTGAGAATGTTGACAATTGATAGTCAGGCAGTGCCGGCAGGAACTCGCTTTCATAATCTTGTCTGCTCTTTATACATTTAGAAAGTCTGGTTTGGTCATTCAGGAGAATAGAGGCACTGGTGGAGGAAGTATGAATATTACTGAAGGGAAATGTAGGAAAACAGATGAATAAAAATGCTCCATTACAAGTTAAAGTCCTGCAGTCAGAGTCTTCTTTAGATGAAAGTACAATCAGCAAAATGTAAGTATCCCAAGTAAAAGTACTAATTATGCAGCAAAGCACACCCCGTCAGAGTTGTAAATATTACATAATATTATATTATTGGATGAATACAACTGACGCAATAACGTGTAAGCCGCATTTTAAATGTTGGAGCAGATTAATGTAAAGCTACTTTTTAAAAGGTGAAGTGCAACAGTTTTACTCTTCAAAGTCTGACTGTAAGTTTTAAAAAAAGGAAAATACCTGAGGTACATTGGCCCAACTAGATTAAAACTCAAATCTCTGACAAAGTGTCGGCCGATGAGCAGCAATGTGGGCAAAGTATATGCATCTGACTAAGGACTGCGTGGAATTTAAATATCTCTAGCTCTGCCTCTGCCACTTAATTAGTAGAATACTCTACACTCTATACTAGCCGTTTTTTTTACGTTTGGCAAGTTTAATCTATGAAAATGTACCACTATTCTGTATTAATTTTTCTAAGTAACTAATCGCTAGCTGTTAGATACGAGAAGTGGAGATAAAATGTTAAACTTTACTTTAGTGTATCATTAAATAAAATGTAAAAAATAGTAGAATTGATATGACATAGTACAGTGAACGGGGCGCATTTATCAAGATGCCTCACCACAGGGTTGAGGTAAGCAGAGGAACATGAAGGAATGGGAGTGGAGGAAAAATATAAACTAACTCCCAAAGACGTTCTATACATCATGGTTTAGCTCACTGCTGTAAGGAGCTTCAATCAACAAGCTCGTTCGTTCATGGCAAATTTCAAGATCAATGGCGGGACCGACATTTCCATGCTCGGTGATCAAATCTATAGCTCTCTGTTGCATGTGATTAGGAAATGCGTGGCAATGCTATCAGTATTGAATATCATACAGGTAGTGAACCCGGCTGAACCTGCACCTGCTATAACCACCGACATGATACGCTTGAGATCGAACTGTGTGTGTGTGTGTTTAACATGTTAGAGCGTGCCAGATGACACGAGAGCGAGGGTTCACAGGTCAAGTAGAGTCAAACCAGGTAGGCGATTGGCTGATCAGGTCTGAGTGTAATGACTAATCAATGGTCGAATGCATTAGTCTAATCTAATGGGCCAGGTGGGAGAGGACAACGCTAGACGCATGGAACACATGATTGAGCACAACGTGCAACAGCGATGCAATCAATAACACATAGAGTGGTCTAACCCCAGGGGGGGTCCCCACTCCTGGACCGGCCTGCTACACATGCATTTAAGAGGCGCTGTGTATGCGTGTGTGTGTAAATATGGTTGGTTGGTTAGGGGAGGACAGAAAAGGAACCAAGCTGTTTCAGTCTGATTGATTGGATTATGAAATGAAATGAGGGAAATCAGAACCTTTTGTTTCTGGCCTGCGCCCTCACACACCTTAGTGAGCCTTATGTGTTCGGACACAGCTAAGAGAGAGATGCACTAAAAGATAGAGTGAAAGAGAAAGTGGTATACCTTGTGTGGTGAATGGTATATGATTAAAAAAAGAAAAGCAAAATGCTTGAAATGAATCATCAGTCTGCTTATCCAATCAGAGGAAGGAGAGGTGAGATGTTCTTCATATCCAGGTTTGTCCAAGGAGGAACAGGCAACCTCCTCTGTGTCTTTGACCTTCCACCATCACTCAGTGACTAGCATTATGTCAACCTGTTTGTGGACTAAAAGCATTGCTGAGCTGCCAGTTACTAGTCAGTACATTACTGAGGTCATTCACATATCTAACCCCTATCAGACCAATGTGTTTTAATGCAAAGGATTAAATGAAGAATAATTCTACGACCACAGAAACACAAATCAGATGCTGTTTTTTTTCCAGGCCAGAGCTAGAAGAATTAGAGAAATAAGAAAAATTAAATTGGAAATTAAAATGACTAAAAAGGTGGTAGGGGAAGGTGGGGTGATTTGTGCATTTTGGAAGTTGCAAAACCCCTTGTTTCTAGAAAACCGTGGAAGAAATTGGAAATGTGACCACATATTTAAGAAGAGCCATCCATTTGACTCATCCTGTAAAGAAGGGAGACACAAGGAATAAGATATAAGCACATTTAAGCTCAAAAAACTGTGTTTTGCCTTTCAAAGTAAAATTTCCATGATCAAGGTTTTTTGATTATTGTGTCTGAACAATTATAGACACGTTTGAAAACATTTGACACATGTTTTAGTGCTTTGGTATGCTACACTTTGAGTCTATATAGTTAGCACAATGTCAACCCTAAATTGCTGCATCATGCCTATTATCCAAAATTCTGGGGATGGGGTGATTTGTGCGCAAGGGCCTGGGTGAGTTATAAGTAAGTAAGTAAGTAAAATGTATTTATAAAAGCACATTTATGACAGTTTGCACTGTCCAAAGTGCTGTACATAGTGCATTCAGTAGGTAAACAATGAAGGTAAAATAACAATAACCAAAATAAAAGACGTAAAGCCCATACATCCACATAAACACAGATAGTAGTGCAGAGGTAAGTAAGTAGTGCAGAGGTTAATGGGGAGGAAACACCAGGGTGTACATATGGGTTTTGAGCCTTGATTTAAAGGCAGAAATGTAGGGGGAATCACATTTGTCAGGTGGCAGTTGGTTCCACAAGCACGGAGCAACTAGTGCAAAGTACATTTCTGAGAGTTGTGCCAGTGGCATGGCTGTATACGCTGGTCACCAAAAGAAAGTGATAGTCTACAGTAGCTCAGGAGAGAGTGACATCTCAATTCCACTTAACGACACCACTGATGAGAGTTCAGATGGCCAGAAAGATGATGATGGTGACTTTGTCATTGTGACACAAGACAACTTTTTTTCCGAAAGCTATATTTCTTAAACAGTTTATTCCAGATCCAAAGTTTTTATTGCCAGGGATGCACAACATCCTGAAATATATGTACATATTTGAGTTGGAGACATAACTGTCAAGGCCTCACTTTAAAATCACTTTGAGTAAAAAGTTGCACAAATCACCCCACCTTCCCCTATATACAGGGGGTTCAACCATAAAGAGAGTGAGACAGAGAGAGAGAGAGAGAATGAGACAGAGCGAGAGAGAGAGAGAGAGATTACAAGTTAGGGACAAGAGCCAGTCAGAGCAGAGGACAGGCCTGGGTCAATACTTGCAGCACATGCTGCTGACACTGCACCGCTCAACACACACACACACACACACACACTTTCACATAGACAAGTACACATAAGATAGAGAGACATCAGATCAATCAGTCAGCTGTTGTCAATATTTCGAGAAGAAGAGAGAGAAAAAGGAGAGAATGCCAGACAGTGTGTTTGTGAGTAAGAGAAAGCCAAACAATCCCAAACATCCCACACAATGAAGGAACTTTGACAGACTGCATTAGGTCTTTGTTACACTGGTCTTCCTCTCTTTATCTTCTTACTATCTAAAGGAGGAAATGAACTGCCCGAAAAAAACTCATTTTTAACCTTCTCAAATGCATGTTCAGCTAGGAGAACAAGGAAGACAACAGTAAGAAAAAAAAGCTGTTCAAAGTTTTATGGTAATTTTTTTGTGGCTAAGAGCTGAACATTAACCTCCATCGTATTTGACGATTTCTCGTCTGGGAAATCTGGAATTTGAGTGAACCAACTGTCTAAACATTTGTGTTTGACTATATCCAATCGTCCTTTTTTTGTCATGTAGAGCTGTCACAATTATTACATTTATCCATTAGTTTAACAACAATGACACTTCTTGTATTTTATAAATTATTTTATATCACTAATCGATTAAACGGGAATATAATTGGAGTATTAATCAGTAATACAGCTAATTATCAGTCGCAGTCCCGGGGAACCTTGCAATTCATATTATCATTATTTAGTTTTAGTTGGTTTAGTCTGAATGCGTTTCAGATTTAGTTTTTATGTGTCAATGAGTGTGTGTGTGTGTGACAGAGAGAGAGAGAGAGAGAGAGAGAGAGAGAGAGAGAGAGAGAGAGAGAGAGAGAAGAAATTGAAAAAAGGGCCTGTGATAGGGGCCTCTCCATCTTTGAAATGAATTAGAGTGTGGTGCCTTATTGAGTGAGGTGCAGTGTTTAAGTGAAACTGATGAGAGATGTGTGAGCGTAGAGGACTGGGCTATAAGTATGTGACCGGGGTCACAGGTTAATCCCTATTGATTCACTCCACCGTCTGCATATAGCCACACAAGAAGACAAGGACAGAGACGGCCTGCTTTACCAGCTATCACTGAGCACAAACGCAGGATACAAATTGCTGCTCTCACACACACACACACACACACACACACACACACACACACACACACACACACACACACACACACACGCACTCTCCGTTACATGATGGTAAAAAGGGTGAGGACAAGAAAACAAAGTATCATTTGACCCGTATAGGTTAAGTTAAATAGCCTTTACTTAAACAGATTGCAGACCATGACCCCTCCTAATAATCATGGCCTCCTAAAGATCAATGAGATATATGATAATTGGCTTCATTTACACATGCTCATTTGATCAGAACCACTTGTCCTGCTAATATTCTGTGAAACAAAATATGAAAAGTTGCATGTTCTTTTTGAGTTTTTTAGCAGAAAAGGTGTTACCGTGGTTCATCCGAATGCACGAAACATGCAGCCATGTCTGTCATTACAGTGACCGACTTGAATGCTTCCTTCAGACTGTGAAATTACAGCCATCCTTCACATCACAACAGAGCACACCACACCACAGTGTTTGATGAGTAAAAACCAAAATAATACCCACACCAAGCTGTATTTACAAACAAGCTATTCACAGTCTCACCCCAGAGGAGGAAAGGTTGAAATATTACATTAATATGAACAACTATTAATAATAACCCCCCTCGTCCTCATCCTCCTCCTCCTTTTCTCTCCCCACCTCTTACCCAATCACTCCTTCTCTCTCCATCTCTATCTCCCTCCCTCTCCCTCTGCCTCTAATCCTATCATGCGGGCAATAAGTGTATGCACCATGAGCACATTTAATTTCTGCGGTTGGTTTTCAGCGAGCCCAGAGGTGAGCCTTAATAAGGATCAATGGCACTTTATCTGGGACAGCACCCACTTCACAGCATGCAAATTACACAGCAACCCTTAAAAAAAGAAATGGATTTAATTAAAAAATGTAGAACCACGGGCTCTAGAAATTCAATTAAAGGATTTATGCAAAGGTTGGCTAGCTTTTTGTGTTGCAGTTCCTGCTTATATAATGAGCTTTTCATATTAAAAATCAATAGGTAATCTGGGCTAGGGGATCGGCTGCTTATGTACATTTTTGAAATCAATTTGAAAAATAGTCCATCAGCTCCGTGTCACAACAAAGAGGTGTGTGTATGTGTGTGTGTGTGTGTGTGTGTGTGTGTGTGTGTGTGTGTGTGTGTGTGTGTGTGTGTGTGTGTGTGTGTGTGTGTGTGTGCACACGTGCGTACGTGCGTGCGATTGGGTAAGAAAGGGGTGATAGGTTACATCTTTCTCCTCTCTGAGGGTCACGGGAGAAAATGTGTGAAGCTCTGAAGGTAAAAGAGACTGAGGGGTGAAGGAGTGGACGTGGAAGAGTAGAGGGTAAGTGAGTAAGGATGTCTCTTTGGCCAGGTCAGATTCTGGCTCTTTGCTCTGATCTGATCCCTTCTATTAGAGGGAGGCAGTCCCTTGGCAACCAGGGTCTAGCTGGTTCTGACCTGTGGCTCTGGGGTAATTTAGCCCAGCTCCAAACTCACAGTCAGCCCGCAGTCAGACAGCACAGGCTGGGGAGACGTCCTAATGGCCTCCCTGAGGTGTCTGGAGCCGGGTGAGTGGAGAGGACGGCCCAGGCTTTAAGGAACCTTTTCTTCACAAACAAATGCTGTCAAAGTCTGTCAAAGAAAGACTTCTCGTGAAGGTCGTAAAGACAAAACTATGTGCACCGTGCAAAAATGTATTTATAAAGAGCACCATAAGCAGCTACATGTTCTGTTTGATTGTTAAGAAAAACTATTTTTTTTTCTTCTTCAACTTCTCGTACAGATATTTTCCATGCCTCCTTCACACTCATGTTGTGTAACTGTACGCGAGCAGGAGGGGTGAATGACTGACTGAATACAGTAGCGGACTGTCAGCATTTGATTGGTTCTTTATTGATCCAGACACGCTCTCCATCACATCAACTCATCCACAATAAACCATTTACACAGTTTCCCTGTGCAATGGAGCACATAACCAGGCCTCGGGCCATCTCTGTTCACCCACTGTGCGTGTGTGTTTGTTTGTCCCTGTGTGTGTGTGTGTGTGTGTGTGTGTGTGTGTGTGTGTGTGTGTGTGTGTGTGTGTGTGTGTGTGTGTGTGTGTGTGTGTGTGTGTGGGAGCATGTGTGTGTTTTCTTTAATGAAATGGTATCTCCGTGGACAATAATCCCTGTAACAGGATTGGGCAGGAACACACATGTCAATACAGCCAAATGGGATTGCATGCTTTTATCCATCCCCACACCAGAACAACTCTTTCTCTCCCTTTCTCTGTCCCTCTCTATCCATCTCTCTCTATCGTTCTCTCTCTCTCTCTCCTCTTCCTCTCCGTCTCCGTCTCTCTCTCCACAATACATAGTGCAGCAGCGCAGCAGGAAATGTCTGGCAGGAATATCATAATCATTATATCAAGTTCCTTTTTGAAATGATCTTAAAAATGGCATCTCAAAAAGGGAAATGGGTGCGTCATCAGATGGGGTCCACCCCGGGTACGTAAAGCTCGTAGCAGTTAGCATAATGTGTAATATGCCGTCTGCGCCACTCAAGAGCAAACCTACACAGTGTCTCCAGTCAGGCTGGAGCTGACCCCCTCCTGTGCAGCTCCTAATCATCCAAGAGGACTCTATTACAAGGGGCCTGGCAGCTCATCTAACCCCACACAGGAGCAAGGGGCGGGGGGAGGGGGGGGGGTGCTGGCGGGTAGATTGAGACCTCTGCTCCTCTTTCTTTCCACATGGTTGAGCACCACACACGCACACATACACACACACACACGCAGACAGGTTGCCTGGGTGTGTGCAGCAGAGCCAGTGCGTCTGTGTGTGTGTGCTATACACCAGATAGCAGATAGAGCACCTGACCTTATGTCTGTCTGCAGGAGGGAAACTGATAAAGAAGACTGAAGTTAAAGTGGCTGTCGTTGCCCACATAACAGCAGCGCTCCAACCTCCCTGGACGTCTGTTCTATGGTAATGCCGGGTAATGTCTCCGTTGCGGGGCCTGTCTCGAGAGTAAGACAAGGCCCAGCAGCAGAGGAGCAGACACTGGCTCCCACTGCTCCCCGAATGAACAACCCGTCTCTCTAATACAGCCTTGACTGCTGCTGCCTGGTCAAAAGTTCAGCCTGTGCATATGTAAAAAGGTGGCCTGGTGCCCGAGGCAGGATTCCTGGGTAAAATAATCATGCTAAAACGCTAAGAAGCTTGGGACTTGGCGGGGAGAAGCTGATGAAACCGGCCCTTGGGGCAGCCAAAAGGTGTCTGATTGGACCCACGGAGCCTCTTAGGCCTGTTCCCCCACCTACACCACACCTCCCTCCCCTTAGCTCTCTATCCATTATAGTGGATGATGAGGCACTGGAGCCACTGCCCACACAAGGATCTCCATTTCGGATCAGCACTGTCTGCGCCTATAGTTAAAGGTATAGATTGGATGAGTATAGGGCTGAGCACAGCTGCACGGAGCCGGAGGGTACACTGATCTTGAGGGAGCAAGCAGTCAGTCAACAAAATGTCACCGGATTATCGTTACAGTGTGTGACAGGACGGTGACAACTTCACAAAGGTTACAGCAGCAAAACTAATAACTGCAACACTCACTGAAAGTCATTATTTTTATGTGTGTCCATGCTGAGCTTTGATTCAAACAGTACTGTCTAATAACTTTGACAGCATATACACACACAAATTGTCATAAAATTCCTATCTTGCAATTTTTATTCTAGATCCAATAAATCAACCGAAATCTGTTTCAATCGAATTTTCGAGTAGAACTGTGATAAGCGCTGTTTCTTGTCTCCACTCTCTAACACACACATGTGTATATTCAATCGCATACACACATCATCACTGCAGGCCAGATCATACCATGCTGATAATCTCAACCAAAGGACACAGGGAAAACTCCCACTCTAAACACGCTGAATTAAAAGGAAAACAGGAGTCCCAGGCCTGGTCGCCGCCATCTCATGATAAGTAGATCAAGGCCCGGAGGAGGGGAACATGATGTTATGATAGTTTGGCTGATTAAAATGTCATGGCTCTTTATAGATGCCTTTCTCAACTCAGCAAAATGGAATCAGCTCTGTGCATCAATGGCAGAGTGGGCTGTGCTCCCCTTGCTAATGGAGAAGTTTCTTTTCTCCCTTAAGTAGAATCCACAACACAGAAGAATGCAAAACTGGAGGAAGTCAAAAATATGTTTCGCTAACACAGATAAGATAAGTGAAGGGTGAAAATGAAGGGCTGATAAAATAAGAGAACATGATGAACAATTAATGAGTGAAGGGGAGAACGAATATGATTGGATGACCATGTTCGGAGAGCTTATGGCCCGACATGACATTCTCCTAGCCTTTACTACAACAATCAAAATAAAAGATTTAGGACCGCCCTGTAGCTCCAGGTGTTTTTCCATAGTCTCCATATTGTGAATTCATGTGTGAGCTTCTTGTCCGTATTTGTGTGTGTGTGTGTGTGTGTGTGCGTGCGTGCGTGCGTGCGTGCGTGCGTGCGTGCGTGCGTGCGTGCGTGCGTGCGTGCGCCTCCTCGCGTGGCGCCACGGTATATCACTCCACCTGTGCTCCTATAAATCAAACCTGTGTTTTAAATGAGAGGCTGGTTATTTGCGCGAGAACACACACAGGGGGGGGCTTTGTGATTGTTTTTTTTTTTTGGAGTCGACATTCTGCTTGTGTTTGCATCCCAGAACAATCTCCCATGGATCCCGCAAGCGTACGCAAGCAATTAACGCGATACCATCTTCATATCCCTGCAACCAATAACTGAAATAATATCACTGTTTTATTAAGCCCTTAATGTAGGGGGGAAAGAAGAGGAGTGAGGAGTGGGATTTTAAAAGAGGATACATTTCAGGGGCCTTATCAACTCCCAGATTTTAAATAAGAGCAAATGCGTCGGCTTAAGGGTGCGCCTCTGTGTCTGTGCGGGTGTCTGTGTGTGTGGCCTTTATCAGACGTGTTTTTTTTTTTTTTTTTGCTAATCGCTGTGTCAGCACACCAGAATTTAATTACTAGCTCTACTTTTGTCCTTTAATATTTACTAACATCTACACTACGTTTAATTAACCACGTGTAGAAAAAAGCCTTAGCCTCACTCTGGAGCAGAGAAACGGCTCTGCTAATTGCATCAATGTGCTCACATCCAAAACATTAGGACCCCCTCCTATAGACACACAAAGAAAGAAGACAAAAGTGCTATCCACTCTAGGGTACACTTTCAAATCACCTGATTAAAAAAGCCTGCTTGACAACATTTTGGTTCAGCTAAAAATTGATGCAGACCGGATTTTTAAAAAAAATTAAACAAGACAGTAAGTGATGAAAAAGAGCTAAGAAAAATGATACAGAAGATAAAGAGGGAAGGGGGAGGACGGGTAGTGTTTTGAGACAGAAATTGTCAATTGGAGGAAATGTTAAGCTTGGCATTTTACGAAAAGGTGCTGAGGAGCACTTCCTCTCATCTCATCCCATGTCAGAAAAGAAAGAGAGACAAATGACAGCCTGAGGCCTGGCGTATGTCAGACATGATGGATCAGAATGACGCTTCACTAAAAACTCCAACACGCTGCCTTACAACACACATTTCACTTTTCCCCCCTCAGTGCAAACACTAAATTGATAAAGTATGAAGAGTAGCTAATGGAAAGACGTAATAGTCAAACTAGAGCATAATTTAGGAGACGATGGGGCCCAAAGGGTAGAGGGCCGCTATCAATTGAAAAGTCTCACAGAGCAGAGGACACAATTTAGATTTAAATAAATCATTGGGTTGGATTTTTATCGTTTATATCCAAAGTGTGTGAGGACGTTAACCTAAGGCACCTCATGTCAATTTATTAGGCCAACACACATGTGCTAAGAACACTCTCATGCAGTGATTAATTGCACCAAGCACCCCACGCAGATCCACCCTCACACATTCACAACAGTTGCCACTCTGAGCCGGACTACAGAGGTTATTGCCTTACGAGAAAACTTTAGCTCTAAGTCGTCTTATACACTATAATCTAATTGGATGCTATTGACAGCAATGGTGGCTGCAGATGTGCTCGAAGTAACCACAATGAAAACACTATTGTCGTATTGATGAAAAAATGCTTCATCAGCCTACAACTGAATGTACAGATTTGGGTGGAAATTCTTTAAGCAGTAACATTATGGTTACAATTGACAAAAAGGCAAATTTCAGCAAGATTATTGCAAATTGCCACAGTGTTCACGGTCCAATGAAGCTAACAGCAATTACATCACCAGCGAAAATGCATAAAGAGATGCCATCCTGAATCAACCAGAATTGAAAATCAGTCCGTACACCTAGAAATGATGTCCACAAAACAGCAATGGCCTGGGCCCCGCATATTCCCACTGTAACCCCCAAACAAAACACCCCAGGGGACACGGTTATAAGCCTTCAAAAATCCATCAAAAAGATGACTCCTACAGTGTCCTTGCAAGTTCATCCTTAAATCAAAGGTTTGGGAGTGGACCAAACTCCTTTTCTTTTTCCCGAAGACACCAGTAAGAACACACATTCCACTTCACCATTCAACCAACAATCTCCCCATGGTTAGCAGCTCTACTCCCCGCCGCTGAGAGCAGCTTCAGCAGGACATGCTGCTGTGATCAGATGGTACAACTACAGTTGATAGAGTTGATCATCAATCTTCACCTAACGTCTGGTAAACACGCCACACTTATGAACTACATTATAACCAAACATGGTGTTCATTATGGGGCAGTGTGTGACTGCAGTCAGAAACACAGCTCCCACAGTCATAGTGCTTTTGCTAAATCCCACCACCACCATCAAAGTACAGGGTCAATTCCATGAGGGGTCCTGGTTTTTATTGTTGCTTCAAAATTAAAAAATTGTAACTAGAACCAAACAACTGCTCCCTCTGGTACAGCACCTGGCCTCTCTCTCTCTCTCTCTCTCTCTCTCTCTCTCTCTCTCTCTCTCTCTCTCTCTCTCTCTCTCTCTCTCTCTCTCTCTCTCTCTCTCTCTCTCTCTCTCTCTCTCTCTCTCTCTCTCTCTCTCTCTCTCTCTCTCTCTCTCTCTCTCTCTCTCTCTCTCTCTCTCTCTCTCTCTCTCTCTCTCTCTCTCTCAAAGACCAGCCTAATGTCTTTACTGTACCTGCTCTCAGACCAGTTCTTGCGTCAACCAAGCTAATATGACTCAAAATCTAAAATAATCCCTCTGAAAATACCTGGTAATAGGGCTTCCTGATGGTAAAAGGGGTATGTGGTAAAAAAACATATTTGACAGGAGACTTATTCTCTCAGTACTCTAGGGGTGCATAGCAGTAGACCTGAGTTTGTACAGGGCATTTACAGTAACCTAATAGTCGCAGTACACGGGGTCTGGAATATCGCCTATACCCTTGTGAGAGGATAGGGGGAACCGCCTCTCAAGAGTTAAATAAACAGTGACAGGAGGAAGAGGAAAACAAAACCACAGACTATCTCTCTTTCTGTGAAACCCAGACTCTCTCTCACTGCTGAGCCCTCAGCACTCAGCAAGATCAACCCCTCTCTCCATCCGTTTACTTCTCCTCCTCTCTCCCAGGAACGTGCCAAGACAAACACATAGGCTGAGTATATAGTGAGCTCAATTCACTGTCTGTCTTTGTGTGCTGAAAAAGAAAATCCAACCTCTCCTACCGAGCTGGATTAATATAAAGTTACCAAAAGTCAACAGAATCCATTTATCACCCACATCTTTAGGTAACTGACTTTGCTCAGTTTGTGCAGTTAAAAACGGAAACTTGTTTTGTTTTTTTTCCCTTACCATAGACTTGGTGAACGGTCTGGCCAGCGTGAAAAGGAAGGTCATGAGCCACCAGCTGCGGTGAATGGAGGTGTACATCATGTTCCCAGGATGCACCGCGTTGCAGGTGACACCGTGAGGCGAGAGGCGGCGGTGGAGCTCGCTGCTGAAGAGGATGTTGCAGAGCTTGGCCCGGTTGTAAGCCAGCATGGACCAGTACTCTGTCTTCTGGGGGCACAGCAGAGCCATGTCCAGCTTGCCACAGGAGTCCAACAGGTCTGTGAACCTGAAAACATAGTCCAGATCAAGAGTAGTTAGAGTCAGTGTGAGTGAGTGTGTGTGTGTGTGTGTGTGTGTGTGAGTGTGAGTGTGTGTGTGAGTGTGAGTGTGAGTGTGAGTGTGAGTGTGAGTGTGAGTGTGTGTGTGAGTGTGAGTGTGAGTGTGAGTGTGAGTGTGAGTGTGAGTGTGAGTGTGAGTGAGAGTGAGTGAGTGTGTGTGTGTGTGTGTGTAGGCTTCCTGCTGGCAGATGTGTAGTGCTGGCTGCATACAAATCAAAGACGTGACATGATGTTCTTTAATTGCCTGCGACAGAGCTGTTAAACTCCAGATGTTTGACAAGGCCCCTTAAACATTACACTACTCGTTGTGTTATTATGCAGTCACACAATAACATCACAATACACTGGCACACAAAAACTACACTCCCAGTGTGTCATGTTTCGTTGAGGTGTGTGTGTGTTTGTGCGTGTATCATGTTTCGTTGAGGTGTGTGTGTGTGTGTGTGTGTGTGTGTGTGTGTGTGTGTGTGTGTGTGTGTGTGTGTGCGTGTGTGTGTGTGTGTGCGTGTGTGTGTGTGTGTGCGTGTGTGTGTGTGTGTGTGTGTGTGTGTGTGTGTGTTTGAGTGAGTCAGTGTGTGAGATGGAGGGAAAGAGAGACCCAAAACCAGTGGAACACATCCTACATATTAATCCAGTCATTAGAAAACAACCAATCAAAATGTCACCAGGTTTCCTTGTTGTGATTTTACAAGCTCGCTGCCTCTTGTTTACTGTCGCCTTCCGCAACATCCTTGCTTGGCTAAATTACAACATCTGCAGGCTTTTCATTTCATGTGCTGCAACTTCATAACTACTTTAGCAACTAGAGGTTGATAAATCAATTCGACTGCGTACCAAGGTAGTTTTCCCTTTCCGGAACTGTTCACATGCAGTAATGACACTTTATTCTAGCTACAGCTGAATGTGGTTTTTACAGTGATGTTGGAATAAATGAATTACCCTGCCACATGATTCACACGACCTTGCGCAATAAAATTGTAAAAGATTTTGTTTACAAAAAATATCTTGTCCGTACATAAAAGTACGGAGGGTAGAGCTGCAGCTTAGATCTATCAGAGGAAGTTTCATTAAGGAATGTTATCTCCCCTTGTTTGACCGCATCTGATGCAGCACTAAGGCAAAGTGAAACCTGTGTCGGCTCCAATTCCACAGTAAGCCCCTGTGGTGGAAACTGATAAAGTGTCCAGCCATTACCCCGGTGTGTCCATCTCTCCCACCCCCTGTCCCTTATAGGTCAATGCCTTATACCAGCGGACAAGGGGCTTAGGGAATACAATATGCTGCCAGGTCAGGGGTCGCACACTAACTTGTGAGGGGGTCGGCTAAGTGAATAAACGGGAATATCAGCGGAAAACCGAAAATAACACAAACGAAAAAGGGGGTTGTGACTTCAACAGATGTAATATAGGTTCTGGAATGAGGTGGGACAGAATGGAAGATGTAATATGAGATATTGTCTATTTCCGCTCCTTTTTCCCCCTCCCTCTAGTATCAGTGTGTAACTGACTCTCTCTGGTCCTGTGTATAAGCCTTCTTTGAAGGGGATAAAACCGCTGCTGCTGCTGCTTGTATATAGAGGAGAGAAGGAAAGGTGAGTGTATGTGTCGGGCAGGCCGGAAATGAGAGAGAAAGGGAGCTGAGGCAGGGGAGAAGAGTGACGAGAATACCAAAACCATTCTTTGGCAATACAGTACACATTCTGCCTCCTCCAATAGCATCCTTACCCACCAAAACTTGTATGAAATCACTGTTCTTACTGGGGTAGGCAAGTCTTGCATCAATCAAATGCTGTCAATACTCCCTTCCTTCAGGACATGCTATCTCCCAATATGCTTTCCCTACTCTCTCTCTCTTCCTCTTGCTTTTGCTTTTTCCTGCAGCACGTAATGGCAGCGTGACCCCAAGTGAATCTGTAGTGTCAAAGCAGTGTCCCCTCCGCTGCTCTTGTCCTCTCATGCATGGCCTGGTCTGTATAACATAAGTCATATGTGGGGCCCATGTAAGAGTGCTGCTGTTTGATCTGCTAGAATAACTCTGCTTATGTTCCCCCCTTGTCTCAGGTCACTCTGCCGAGTTCCAATCAATCACTCTGCTTGGCCGTCTGACTGACCGAAGCCAGGATCAATGTCCCCAAACACACACACACACACACACACACACACACACACACACACACACACACACACACACACACACACACACACACACGCACACTGATTCTGAAAAACATGGCTCAAGGCTTGGGCTCACAGATCACTGCAAGACATCGTGCGCTTGTCTACTGTATGACAGAAGGCTATGAAGTAGAGTTCTCTTGACAACGTGATAGACTTGGAAAACAATGGCATGAGGAGTGGAAAAGAGGCTGAGTCAGGGGGTTAGACTGAAAAGGAGCAGATGCTTGATCAAAGTAAATTTGAACTGATAAGTCCATCCATCATGTTGATGATACGGTTAATTCATGGTGACAACATGTGGAGGGAAATGTGTTTTCAGTGAGTGAGGCTGTCATGTTTGACATTATGCATCGAGTCTGATCTATCAGTTTCTATAGTGAAAACTAGCCATTGTAGCGGCTATAGCTGCATGAGCGGAGTTGAGGAGCAGTTGGACCAGGCAGGGTATAGGTTTGGGATATTACTGCTTGAACTCAATCAAAGTGACTGAATATGGCTTAACTGTGAATGTTCAGGGAAACAAGGCAAACATCGAGATGGTGCTCACGCTCAACAAATGTACCGCAATCTGCCGTTTTGTCAAGTAGTATAATAGTACTAATATTAAAGAATATTGTATAGCAAAATGAAGAGTGTGGTTATGTCGCTAAAGTAACTAAAAAACACGACTGACTGACTGATGATGACCATTTGACTGGTTTACTAGGTACGTTAAAGAATTTTAATCAGTAAGAATTTCAAAATAAAACCAGTTATATTTAGTGGAATATGTGGTCAAACTTTCTCTTTTTCAGCTCAGGTTGTCTACCTTAGAGTGGGAGCTTATCTCAATTATAGGGAAATAAATCTGTTCAAGTGATGAGGCTCCAATACTTTGTACCTAACCGGCTAGAACATTTCGCTTAAAGGTGTCGGTAAGCGATCTCTGTTTATGTTTATACTAATCACCCAACTTTTTTTTTCAGCGCACACACAACGGACAGGTAGTGGGTGTTGAGTAGATAGCTCGTTCTGACAAAAAGTGCTCTGGATTGCAATCGCTGAGTATGCCTTTAATAAATGTTCTATCATTATCAGTAAAAATCATTATATCTCCAAACCCAGCCGCAAAAGAAAAGGCAACCAAGATGATCTACTCTACTGAGATCCGAGAAGGGATAAAGATAAAGAACTGAAAATTTAAATAAAACATAAACAATGCTGCATAGGGGCCAGGTTATTACATCTTGCCTTATCATGTTTTCAGTATAATAATTTGTTTTTTTTATCGTGGAGCGAGTCTCGGTTTGGTTTTGTCTCTGGAACATTTATGATATTTTACACATAACTACCATTGGTTTTCAAACTATTCCACTGATTTACAGGTGTAGTTAATGTGCCAAGACGATCCAGCAATGTGCTAGCACAGGCAGGGAAGAAGAAGAAGAATAAAAGGGAGCACTGCAGGATTCAGAATAATGAAAAAGAAAATCTCTGTTGAGGAACACTGAGCGTTAACATGTGTGTATTTGTTTTCAAGGAACAGGGCAGCATTAAAATTTACGAAAAGTAAATTAATGAATTTCTATTTGCACATCATAATTAAGGATGAATAAGGATGAAAAACATTTTGATTCAAGGAATTCACAGGTCAGGCTCATTATTTATTTGAATAAAAATTTGATAAAAAAAAATAATAATAATAATTTTCACTCCTTTATGCCTCGTTCTAAAAGTGCTCTAATGAGACCCTGTAGATCTACTAATAACAAGTCAATAATTAAGTCAACCTTGGAAACATTTGAACCTTTTTGCCTGGTACATGCCTAGTGTGTTGTCTTTACCTGTGGGACTCGGAGGAAACCACCACCACGCGAGCGGGGGCCGAGCGTCGCAGCACATCCTGGAGACACTGGACAAGCAGGAAGTGACCTAGATGACAGATCTGGAAGGTGGACTCCATGCCGTCCTCCGTCAAGCCCCAGGGCTGAGTGCACACAGCTGCATTACACACCAGAATGTGTAGAGGCCTATGGGGGCAGAAAATAAAACATGTTTGATTGCTTATTGACTATAAGTGAAAACAGAGAAGACACAGCTACATAAAAAGGGATTTTTATACCATACTGGGGCTGAAAGAATGGTAAGGAGAGACGGGAAGTAGAACTTAAAAAAGAAGAGGATCGAATAGTGAGAAGCGAAGGCAGAAAAAAGGAAACGGGGTGTCTTATTCCAGAGAGTGGTCGGCTTTAGAGGTCTGCAGAGACACAGCATCGGTAGTGCTGATATGATACAGTGTGGTTTCCAGTGTAACTCCTCATGGCTCGACAGGTACTGTAGATACCGAATACAGCTGGCTGGAATCCAAGAGCAACAACACATTGAAAAGCTTTTCAACACACAAGGGTGTTGGAAGTAATGGGTGTTGATACAGGCTCTGTGTAACTACTCCGAGTAACCAAAGCCATCAACACATCGACTCAGGAAAAGCAGCTGAGAAAGAGAGTGCAGATCAAAATAAATACACGCACACGCGCAGGTCATGATATGAAAAACCACTGACTTAATTCAGGGGGCCAGTACAAAAGCATATGCTTTGGCACACGCAAGACACGCCACCATGCAATTTTCCTTCTTGCAGACTTTGTGTGGGCGCGTGAGTAACACTCCCCTCTCACGTGCCAGTGAACGGGGATTGCTGGATTGGTCAGGGCAGCAGAAGAGATCCTTGTCGGTGACAGCGTCGCTCCAGTGGGCTCGAAACCACAGTAACACAGTCGAACAATCCAAACACACCCCACCAATTTTTAATTTCTTCCATTAGAATTAATTATGAGGCCGAAGGCAATTTGTGTACCCTGTGTTTAAGACTGCCTACTGGATTAATTAAAAACTGGATGCTGGAAAATTAATGTGTGAATTGTTATGCCTTGCTATAATGAGCCATCCAATGCCATTACATAGGAGTGTACTGTACGATCACCTTCAGGCCTCCGAACACACAAGGTTCATTAAAGAGCACAAACCTAGTCACACAAGTCAACTTAAAGGATGCCGACCTCAGCACATTTTTTCGACAGGGCACATACCAGCAGCGAGATATTAAAATTTTCACCCACGATACAACAAAGTTAAGGAAGTCTAGGTAAAAATAAAAATAAAATATCTATAAATGGATGACCTTTGTGACTTCCACTCAAACCTGATCAAACCCAATGAAAGAGTAAAACACCACTGTCCTGCTGTGAAATGGCGCTCAAAAGCAGACAGAACACATTGGCTGTTTTTGGCCCGGTGTTCCCCTGTCTAATAGAGTGTGAAGTACAGTGACAATGCGCTGTCCAAGGCAAAACTCTTGGGTCTGTCACCAACTGACTGGTAGCTGCACAATAACACCCCAGGCATGAACTCCTGACCCTAACCTCTCACTGTAGCCCATGTTTTAAACTCCTCCCTTTTTCAGTTACACCTCTTCAGATTTTGACTTGGTTTGTGTCCAATTTTTGTGACCTCACGCTGTAAAGAACACATTCTAAAAAAAGATGCAATGTGTCACTCAGAGTGTAACACCAGGTTGTGATCAAAAACTCCAATGAACAACTTTTCTGTGGTCAGTGGAGCGATTTCCCCCACGCAGCTCAGATGAGCCTCTATTGAGTCTGCTTGCAATGTAAAAGGCCTGTTAATTCAACTGCCCACCAGTTAGTCCCTCTCTCATAAGCGCAGGTCTAATGAATGTCTTTAATAGGCCTATTGCAGCGTACCACGGTCCCACTTTCCACATTAAGACCTCACACAACACTGTGCATGCTGTGCAATCTCAGCGCTGGTCAAACGAGGGTGTTAACTACCAAACAGGGAGACATAACTTTATATATTTACTTTAAATAACCCCCATGGGTATGACCCCTGACCTCTATGATAATGGGGGCCAGCAGGAAGAGATTGCCTGTGTGAGCTGAGCTCAGACTGCTGGTCATTAACATTGCACTTTATGCAAAAGGGAAACTGGCACTGGCAACGCACACATATGGACATGCAGACACCACTATGCCTGATCCATACACCAACAAGGCAAAACCTGTAAAGTGTAAAAAGACACAACAATTTCACAGCCATACGGTCATCGTAATGCAAAGGAATGCAAAAAAGGTATACAAATGTGACCTGGCTTGCGGGTTTCTATGCACACCAACTATTACACATTATATGCATGATATTAGAGCAGGATAAATGCTGTTAAAAATATATAAAATCACAGAGAAAACAAATTGCATGTGTTAATTACGGACCGTTCAGTAGAAATTGTATTGGGGCATTCTGTCAGCGCTGTCCTCCATCAATTACATCCCGATGAAATTGCACTGCATTCAACAATATCAATATCCAGGTAATTTCATTTCAAAGGACAGGCAATTAAAGCAGAATCGGGGTCAATGGAACACAAAGCAGCGTGAAAGCCACTGACTAAAGCACTTAAAAGCAAGGGAGTGAGAAACGAGAGAAGGAAAAGAAAAAGACTCTGATTACATTTCACCTGTCAATGACACGCTGCAGGAGCATTATTGTGTGTGTGTGTGTGTATGAGTGTGTGTGTCTGTTAGTTTTCTTTGTGTTGTTTACAGAACTGTGTGTACGTTTTCTGAGTGAGTCTGTGCATGCATGCACATACGTGCATGCATGCGTCTGTGTGTGTGTGTGTGTGTGTGTGTGTGTGTGTGTGTGTGTGTGTGCGCCGCCTGCGTGTTATGCCTGAAGACATACGTGCAGTAATAGAGTGGTGGTAGACTCAGACAGCTGCCCAGTGCCATTCACAGCTCACAGCTTCCAGCATCCACTCTGCTCTGTTCGCCTTCTGATGAGAATTAATGTACTCTGACGTCCCCTGGGACTCCCCACTCCCCCCCCTCAACCCAAACAGCACAGCTAATGAAGAAATACAACCTTGCCAAAATACTGAGGTAGAGAGGGAGAGAGCAACACAGACAGAGAAACACTGAGACAACATGAGAGAGAGAGATAAACTAAGGCATATAAACAAATCGGGGAAAAAGGGATATGCAAAACTAGGAGAAGAATCCTGGGGAGAGAAGGGTTAAAGAGAGGTCAATATACGTCAGTGTGGATGTGAGCGACACCTTTAAGAGATGGGAGGGGTACATAGGACACAGAGCAAGGGAAGCCACCCTGAGGTTTTGGCTTTGACCCAAGATGCGTGTCCTGGATGGCCATACCCTGCCCCAGGGTTGCTACGGGCAATGACTGCCCTGCCTCTCCCCAAGGGGCTCCCCTGACACCAACACCAACACCCACGCACAAGCAAACACACACACACACACACACTCTCGTACCTAGAGACCTGCGTGTGGATGAGCAGTATGGATGATATGAATACATGACCCCAAAAATAGCAACTGTGCGATTGCCATGGGACGCAAGACACATGCTGCAAAAGCTGACCACCACAAAAGTAAGTGCCATACAGTCTGGTAGTCTGCTCGACCAATGTCAAGCAAATGGACGCAAATAGACACACTTCCTCCTGGGGCCTTGTCCATATGGTGTCCATCAGTAACATTTTGGATGTCCTTTATTAAGGATGTGTATTAGATAAGATATAGTCACAATGATCAACCTGATGGAGAGAGCCTAAGCCTTACTTAGTTTTATTTGAATTATTTTATTCCTTATTCTTTCTGAGCGTGCACAATTGTGTGCATTTATGATTGTGCCTTTTTCACAAGGAGAAAGTAGAGGTTTAAAGGCTAAAACCTTCCCCTACTTGAGTGAAATAAAATCTGCAGAAAGTAAAACATAAATTTTTTTGGTTTATACTTACAGTTTCTTGGCCTTGAAAGACTCGGCAAACTCCCTGACACTGCGCAGAGACGCCAGGTCGCACATCATGGCGTCCACTCTTGCTTTATGCTGTAGAGACAAGGAACACAAAAAAGTACAATTGTCAAAACCAGCACTTACAGCCAATCAAAATTAGTTTTCTTTCGCAAACTGCCACTGTTACCCTCACTATCATCACCTTGAGTAAAAGAAAACGGTAATCACAGAACAATGATAAAAATGTTATGTTGTTTCATCCTGTTTACAAATGTTATGTAAGTAAAAAGTCAATAAAAAATAAGACTTAAGGATCTCCCTATGAGAAACAATTAAAATGTCTGTCCATCTTAAAAGAAGGATGGCAGTGGCACCTCTATTGTTTTTTATTTTCTTTATCCAGTTCTGGGGTTTAAAGAAGGAAGGATGTCGTATGCTGTAGATATGTAATGTAAATATATTAAAGGAAAATTTGCTATTTGCTATTAGAATATGGGCAATATTAATACAAATTTAACATTTTCAATTATATGAAAACAGTGCTGAGACAATGTCACAGTCTCAGTTTGTGTGTGTGTGTGTGTGTGTGTGTGTGTGTGTGTGTGTGTGTGTGTGTGTGTGTGTGTGTGTGTGTGTGTGTGTGTGTGTGTGTGTGTGTGTGTGTGTGTGTCATCTTACACCATATGTTAGGAGACATGGTGGGAATAGGAGTGTGGAGGAGAAAGATAAATGACTTAAAGGGTGACTGCATAGCTGCATTTACACACTGGAAAAGACAAGGCAAAATATTCATCATCTCACGGTAGCATTCTGCTGCAGGGCAAAGGCCTCAGCAGCAGAGTCACACATGCAGGCCTTAAGGAGCACATCTCTTTAATCCCAGCATACAACCATGTATTTTATAAATGTTCTATGTCCGTGGTAAAGCTAGTATACTTAAGACTCTTTCTCCCCGTCATCTTGTCTGTCTTTCCCTTCCTGCCCTGCCCTTCCCTTGGCCACCTTTAACATTCTCTACATCTCTCATTGTACCGGCCCTCCTAACAGGACAATCCAGATTCAATCTCCCTACAACATATGAGCTCTTTCGGGACCTCTCGGTGTACGGGTGCGTGCAGCGTCAAGCGAGGGAGCGTGTTCCGTTCGGACTAACGGTCCATTAGACTCATCCCTCATGCTGGAAGAGAGGGGGGGGGAGGAGCCAGATATTGCTCCCAGGACTCCTAGCTTGGGCTCTCTGGTGTTCACTAGCATAGGTATTCAGGTATATTCCTTGACGCTACCTATCCCCTTCGTCCCTGCCAAGCACTTTCCCTAAGGAACACTGTCAGCTCACATTACCCCCCGGAAGAGCGTTCGACGTTCACCACTGCTGCTCTCCCTGTCAGCCCTTTCCGCTGATCTGATCCCCAGTCTGTGGGGGCGTCATATGGGAACGTCTTCCCCCTCTCGCGCGCCTGTCTCCGTTCGAGCCCAAATGTACATGACACTCCCAGCAAGGACGCTCCATGGAGCAGTGAGTACAAAGACAACAAGGAAAGGGTTAAGAGCACCCTTCTGATGGGAAATGGGATTCTTCAGGCATTTTACAGACGCCTAAACTGCCCCGGGGCGTATTTATATATGCATACACACAGGCACACGCACACACATACACACACACAACAAATTCCTAATGTTGTGACTCAAGGGTAAAACCCACGGCATCACACCATTATCTATGCCTGAATTATTCTCTGGCTGCTGCTCTATACCATTATATAGGTGCTATAACAAAGTGTTAAAGGGGCTGATTATGGCTATTATAGATATGATTATGGGGTACCTGCTTATATGATCCGCACACAGCAGTAATCACAGGTGAGAGGAGACAACTGTCTAATTTTATGACTTGTATATGCAGCATTCACACTCCTGGCCACTTTTACACACTTTTATACAGACACAAAATGGGAGTAACAGTGAAAGGTGTATGGAAATGGCAATCGTAAAAAGTGTAAAATTAAATATTTTGGCCACCGAAGTAGTCATACAATAGAGTGTGAGTGGACGTAGCGATGTAATGAGAAAAGAACTTTGCATTATCAATGTGTGTAAGAAGACAGTGGTTCTTTTGAGATGGGGGAATTGAATTCTACAGCGAATTAAAAAAAATTAGACATCATTCCGAACAAGGTCAGAGCAGTAAGCACGGTGGTAATTAACAGGTCAGTAAAAGGCCCTCCTCAACAGGGTAGCCCTCCAAGCGTGTACAACCAGCAGAGAAGATGAGAGCAGGTGTCAGCTTGACGAACACATATCCCCTTCTCTAGAGACAGAGGGGGGGCAAGGGAAGGAGAGCTGGAGTAATGGGAGACCAGAGGGAGGATAGGGGGGGGGGGGGGGGGGCACTGGAGCAAATCCAGCAGGGAGAAGGTGAGCAGCCTGCCTGCCCGCTCGCCTTACCCTCCCCCCTGCAGATTGAAGTCTTGCGAAGAAAATAAAGTTTATTGCCTGGAAAGAGGGGGGAAAAAGCATGTAAAAAGCATTAAAGCGATGGAGGTGAACAATTAGACAGATGGCCAGGTTTTGGAAGGAGGAGAGGGGGAAAAAGAGAGAGAAAGAGAGATGCACAGACGCAATCGTTCAGGGCTTTTTATGAGGACCCTGACAACTCCTGGCCTCTTCAAGGACGAAGGAAAAGTGAGAGGCAGCGAAGCCTCTCTGGTTAACTCCGGGAGTAATCGCTGAGTGTGCAACAGCAACAGAGCTCGGCTCGGGGTGACAGAGCTCACACCGCCCCTGGCTACACACAACCTATCGCTCCGTCGTCTATACCCAACAAAAAAAAGGCTAATTATGAATGAACGTGTGTAAATAAAGCGGCACATCTTCGAAAACGAGGACCTGCATGTCCATGTTTTGTGACTTCGCATCCGCATAAAAAAGAGAGCAGAACGAAACGGAAAGCAACAAGGTCACCGCGACCATAACACTGGCATCAGATCTCCCTCTGTCCTCCACTGCTGCCTGCCGCCACCTCTCACCCACACCTCCAGCCTGTCAACCCAAGAGAACAGGCAGCTGTCTGTAACATGACAATGACCTGCTTGACTTTCACTAGGGAGGAAGGCAAGTCAGAAGGGGAGTGTGTGGGGGGGGGGGGGGTTGAAAGAGGAAAGTGCCACTTGGCCTGTATAGAGTGAAGGAAGTTGGCCTCTGCAGAGCTTTTCCTCGTCTTTCTCTCCCGGTGTTTTCCGTCCGTGCAGAAGGGAATGACATGGATGGAGAGAGGGAAGCTGCCCTAATACAATTATAACGGAGGCCATCCAATCCAATAAAATGAAGAGGTATTAGAGCAGGGGGAGCCCCCATCCTGTTCAATAAGACACTTGGACCACTCTACTAACTCTTAAAACACACACACATGCAGAGGCTTACTGGCACACACACACACCCACACACACACAGGTACACACACTTCGCTGACCCCTTTAATAGCATAGCAGCCACCCCTAATGGACGCAAGCAAGTGGAACCGCCAAATAATACACTGTCTTAATGCACTAGCTTCAATCTCATCCCCCCTCTCCCCTTATCCCTCTCAGCCTTCTCCCTCTCACACTTTAACCCGCGCTGCCCCCTCACCAACTCAGCTCCCTCCCTTATAGATCAACCAATGCAGGGGGACAACACTTACGAAATCAAAAGCAGCCCCGTATACAAAACACTTAGCCCGCAGACCCCGGTTAACACCACAGGCCCGGAGAAGGATGGTAAAAAGAGAGGGAGTCAGGGAAGACAAAAAGTGTTCCATTTGTTTAGTTTGATGTGGTCTCCTAAGATACTTGATATCCATATGAAGCAGACGCGATATCACACGGCCGTATTGTAACCAGCAGGTGCGGAGGCAAGGTGTTGTAATGGCGCGGTGAAAGTGAATGAGCAGGGAAGACACCATGTGAAAAGGGCACCTTATAAAAGCAATTAGAGAAATGACTTTGAGCCCCTCTTCTTGCTCTGTAGATTAGAACAGGCCTCGGAGGGAGCAACACAGAGGAACTCAGATCCCTATGACCTTGTCCGCGACACGCCACACACTAAATTGGTCATCAGCTTTTAAGACTGTATTTTATCATAGACATATATTTTTAGCAAAAAGAGAAAGGGAAGCAGGGGGGGAGACTGTGGAATGTGCTGGTCGTATATCATCCTGTCACAATTATGACGTTTGTTCATAAATACCAACCAATTTCCTCTCCACCTGGCTAAGTCACATGCGCTTGTGCTTATGCACGCGCCGTACACCGAGAAAGAAAAACGCGGACACACACCACGTGCAGCCAACGCACATGCACACCACAAATAAAGAAACAGACACATCTGGCTTGGTGCCCGACGACAGGTCTGAGAATTGACCTCCACACACAGACAAAGAGACTGAACACACGCGCTCCGTGAAACATGCATTCAGGCACCCAGCACACAAATTGATGCATACTTTCTACACATTACAAACACGCACAAACAAACAAATGCGCGCGCACACACACACACCCAGTAACTCACTGACACGCACACCCACTGCAATTAATAGGGAGGCAGGTCTCTGGTGAGGAAGAGAAAATGCCTGTTCAGCACATACGGGCAGAATATGCAATTTCCTCCAGTTAAGTCTGTATTAAATTGATTTCTTCTTTCTCTGACACGGACTGGGTTTTTCCCCCCTAATGAAAGCTGGATAATCTACAGGTTTTCCCTTTCCTGAAATCAGGTTACAAATCAAGCATCTGCAGGGGCAGATATGGGAAAGGTGAAGGAAGGACATGGGATGATTTTCCAGATGAGAAACATGGAGAATGAGGCACATAACGTGCTGATACTCTCAACACGGACATCAGGGGGACCCACTGACACACACACACACACCCACACACACACACACACTCACACACATACTCAAAAGTAATAAAGGCCAGGTCTCGGTTAAGTACTTGCAGACATTTCCGTTCAGTGACGTTCTAGGGATATTGCAGGCCGTGTCAGTAAACACAGAATTAATGACTGTAATTAATAAAACACATTAATTAGTAAGCACTTCAATTTGTTAATTGCTCACTCAAACCTGACAAGTAGTTCATGCAGGCTGCAGAGAAACACTGAGCATGCTGAAAAAAACACAAAGAAGGACGGAGGGGAAAAAAGAGAAAACAAAAAAGGTGGGGGGAAATGATGACAGATAACCAGTGGTAGAATAAGTATTTTTAGAACTTTAAAATGAACTAAAAGTACTCATTATGCGGACAAAAAGGCAGTCTTAGGCAATTGCATTTTATATTATAGAGTTATTAATACAAATGCATTAACCTGTGAGCAGAATTTTAATGTTATAGCTGGTCGAGGGGATGCGATTTTAAGCACTTTATATACTGCTGTGTAATTACATTTTCTGTAAAATGATGCATTTGATTTTATATGCTCGTTATAGGTTTTCAAAATCTTAATCTAAAATGTAACTATTAACTTTAACTGTCAAGTACATTTTGAAAAGAGAAATAAAAAGAAGTAAAAAGTGCAATACTTCTTGGTAATGCAACAGAGTTATTGTATACAACCCATATACAAAAAAAAATTTAGAGCACAAAATAAAATGAAGAAATCAAGCAAGATATGTTACATTAAACCTTCACAAAATTAATATCAAAACTGACATTAAAATGGTATGCATACAATCATGGTAATATTTTTTGTTTGCATTATAAAACATGTTAGTAGTGTAGCATGTCTTATTAAACAAATACACAAAACGACTCTGAATCTGAGCAACAACAATAATAATAATAATAATAATAATAATAATAATAATAATAATAATAATAATAATAATAATAATAATAATAATAATAATTATTATTATTATTATTATTATTATTATTATTATTATTATTATTATTATTATTATTATTATTATTATTATTATTGCTGCCAAAAAATATGCTTTTTTTAAAGCAAAATATTTTGATGAGAGTAACATGGATTGCACTCAAACTTGTGATATTGAAAATGTATTTTACATTTCAGAACAGACAGACAGGTCAGAGAGAGAGAAAGAGAAAAAAGAGAGCTGGAAAAGGAGGGAGAGAGAGACAGAGACAGAGATGGGAAATGAAAAGGACAGGGCGGTCATCATAATTGCAGAGTTTGCTTTTCGGATGCAGACAGACCAGGGCCATGGGGCCCGAGGCAGATATCAGATTCCACACAAACACACATGCACATACAAACTTATACATGCACCCTATATGCCAACACACACACACAGGCACACACAGGATACTACACAGCCAGCCTGTAAGTGTTTTGTTGTGTAAAGGACTGCTGATATAATTCAAAAGGTGTTTTTGTGCATTTGTCTTGTATACCAGATAAAGTGTGAATGGAGTCAGTAACATGCCGTTTTAAATCCCAACAATGTTATATTATTAACCTACTCCCTGTGTGTGTGTGTGTGTGTGTGTGTGTGTGTGTGTGTGTGTGTGTGTGTGTGTGCCTCCACTTTACCACATCTCCCCTCCTCCGTCCAGCGCAGAGCCTGATCAGATTTACATTAAAAAGTGATGGAGATTTAAATAATGTGTCTATGTTCTCCGAAAGATTTTCATTTTAGTCTTCTCTTCCTCTCCACTTTCCTCACCATCTCCTGCTCCTATCTCCCTCCTCATCTCACCCACTCCATCGCCGCCAGATTCGCAGACAGTGCACATTTTCCTGCATGTCTTCAGTGTAACCGATACCCCTAACAACCAGGGTTTTAATGCGATCCATATTGCTCTCTAATATTCCAGAACTCAGGAAAAAGCACTGGCAATTACATATTTACACCCAGCTTAGTTTGCAATTCTGCACAGGGGACTTAAGTGCGTGGCCGAACAAACGGCAACACGCAGACTTAGATGCTGATTATGTTGCAGTCGGATAACAATGAAAGTCAGAGGAAAAACTCCTAGAACCCCACGAGCACTTCAAACTCTGTATACAACTTTCTATTTTGGGTGGTGTCAGCAATAAAAGCTTAACACTGTCGAGTACAAAATAATGTCTTCTTTTCAAGTGCGCCCGGTAATGTGATTGCTTTATCTGAAAACCTGCTCGTCTTACACCGTTTTAATTTCTCCTGAAAACAACTCGGGCCTGGTATCATCTTGCTATCCGGAGGGTTGCTAAGGTACACAAACACACTGGCAGACGTGCATGCATTAACACGTGTGTACACTCTTGCGGAGGAACACACATCGCTGTGCAGAGATGATAAATTAAGCCCCCCTTTGATTTGGTTAGCCAAGCTCCTTTTGTATCAGCTTTGTAAAAAAAACATATGCATGACATAATTGAATAAGAAAAGAGAATCTGGCAATTAAGAAACATGGAGGTCTTTGATGTGAGTAAGTGTATAATAGGCCTTTTGATGAGGGAGTGTTTTACACTCCGCAGGGTCTGGTATGCACTTTGATTAAGAGCTCTTTTGTTTGCCGATGTTCTAAACTGCTTACCATTTTCCACTGTCACAATAGTTTAGCCTGGAAATGCAATAGATTGTGGATCTTTTTCTCCTCTTTCCTAAGTATCTAGTTCTCCCTGGTATGAAATCACATGGTAGTAGTGATACAGAGTGAGCGTTAGAGGAGCAAAAATGAATGGACCTGGGATTTTATTACCAAATAAATCACAAAAAGGGGTTTCAGTGACACTATTGGATGTGACAAAAATATTATTATTATTATTATTATTATTATTATTATTATTATAACTATGGTAATCTTCATATTCAGAAAAAAAATCATTACCAACAACGGTGGGTGTTGAAGCACCATTTACATGATCTACCCTGTCTGCTGATAAGGTCATGTGGTTTGGCATTCTGTTACAGTGTTTGAACAGATTTGAATAATGGGATTCTCATCATGCGTCTTTAGCCCCTTGTCGCCTGATAATAGCCTGCAAGACGCTCGTTGAACAATGTAATAAATGCATCACGTGACCTCACCAAAGGTCGGGGGTCAGCGTGCCGCGGATTGTCAACGGAGCGCTGCAGCCTGACAAAGAATAAATGATGCCTTGTAAACAAATTGAGTTATTGCCTTAATTCATGCAGTCTGATTTAATGTATCTGAGGGAACAGAGGAGCGCAGGAATGACAGCGAAGAGAAAGAGACAAGAACAGGGGAGAGAGAGAGAGGCAGTGGACACACACACACCTTCTTCCCTCCATCCCTCCATCACTTCCTCCCGCGACATCTTTGGCTCCACTGAAGCAGAGTATAACTACATTAACAGTCCCGATCATCTCACAAGACGGTGCACTGCTTCTTTCCGTAGACAGCGAGTCTTTCCTTTTGTCTCTGGAGCTAAATGCAATAAGTTTGTGTTAAATTGAGTTGGGTCCGGGCCACTATAGGCTGACTCCCTGCACTGGCCACCGAGTCAGCGACATTAAGCAGGAGACTGATCGGAAAACATCATTGACAGATACACAGACTATACAATGTCTGTTGCATAAACATTTCAAAAAAGTTTACATAAATGAGAAAGAAAAGTAAAATGTACAGTATACATTGGGGTTCAAAAAACAGACTGAGCCCAATTTGGCAGCAGTTGGGAAGGAATCGTTGTAGATATTTGTGTAATCATATTGTAATGGGCAAATGGGAAAAGCCCATCTCCATATAGTACATCTCAAAGACCTTTAAAAAAAACTGAATGAAACATCAGTGCTAAATTGCATTAGGTCTCTCCTCAGTTTACTCCTTAATTCTATCCAAGTAATCCAACATTATTGCCCTCTAACAGGACCCTAAACAGAAAATAAAAAGTTTGCTCCCCTCCAGCAGTGAATTACCAGGAAACAACAGGCCCTCTCCTCATTAAGTTATAGATATAAATGCTTCAAAGCATGAAATTACCCCCGAGCCTCCCTCTCCAAATAACCTGGTTTGCAAACAAATGATCCGAGCACAAGCAGTAAAAGGCAGATTATTAAAATAATAGGAGGGATTTAAATTTGCATCCACAGAACAATTCAGCAAAGGACTGTGTGCAATTACTCCTCCCCCTCCTCTTCCCATATTCACTCCACCTTTCTACCGGCATGCAGAGTCCCTCTCTCTTAATTGTGTCCATCTGTTCTTACCAAGAAACAGGAGCGGGAGTTTGGTATCTTTGGTGTGTCTGTATTCGTTTGTATGTGGTCGACCGCAGGAGTTTGTGTACGTATCCGGAAGTATGTGGTTATTTTTTATCTTGGTCAAAAACCACACTCGATGTACATGCTCATACTTTTTTATTCTGCCCGGCCCACACCCTTATATCCCCATCCCTATCTTCCACTTTGATAAATATCTAACTTTATCCAGAGACAATAACAGTCCCTTCTCCTATGCTAGAGTAAATGTGGAGCGATGACAGAGCCAGATGAACAGGAACGGACAAGGCAAAGGGTGCTCAGGTCTGCATTACCTCAGAGTTATGGCCTCCATTTGCATCTCAATCAGCCTCTTTGGAGAGCCCACCACCTTGGTAACACCCCCATCACACCACAGCCACCGTGGGTAATCAGGGAGATTTAGTGGGACTGGCAGCCTACCGTGGGCGCCCCCTGGCTGGGCCTCCAAGCCCATTCCCAGCCCCTGGTCTCGCTAAGGGCCCTCTGGGCCACATCCAAACACAGGAGAATGGCAGCACTTAACAAGACTGAGGAAGACCAAAATAGACGAGCAGCAGGAACGGACCATAAAACAGAGGGAAAACAAAGAACCCGAGTGATTGTAATAGATGTTCCAGCGTGGATGTCTGCATAGTGTTCTATATGGCTGCCTCATTATAGCCGGAGAAAAAAAATAAAACAAACTTGAACTTGTGACCCGAGGTAAGGACATTTTATCTCAGAGTTGATGATGGCACTGACACAATCCCACTGCAGCAAAAACAGTCTCTCTCTAAAATGTAATGGCAGACGTGCACCCACAAACACACACATGCACAGGCGCATGCACAGCTACAGTACATTGTGTGATTTGCAGACAGTGAATGCTCCACTTGAGAGTTGCCTCTCTAGTTAGTGCTGTCTCATGGCTGAACCCTGCTAAGGTATTATTACCTACACTCAGCCCTATTGATATTGTGACTCCAGCATCTATTCACCTCCTTGTTACTGCCTGGACCCTGAAGCAAAGCGTCCCATCTGCTTGTTTGCATGACGTGTGGTGTCTTGTGTGTGGTGTACTTGTTTGTTTGCGCGTGTGCGTGTGTACGTGCGTGCGTGTGTGTGTGTGTATCCCACACCTCTGGGGTAAAGAGTAGCCACTGTGCACAGTAGAAGAAGAGTGGCTGAGGAAGCTAATAGAGAAACACTGGACACACCAGGGGCCTAATCAACTGCAAAGACTGTGTACCCATAGCTCCCAATCTCTCTCTAACACAAACGCACCCTGGCCTTTCTTTCTCCCTCTAATCTCACTGAACTCCACAAAGCCTACCACACTGATGCCACTTCACACAAAGACTATGTAAGCAAAGCTTGAAGAAAAACAACAATGAAAGAGTAGGAAAGA
Source organism: Hyperoplus immaculatus (assembly GCA_949357725.1). Classification (NCBI taxonomy): domain Eukaryota; kingdom Metazoa; phylum Chordata; class Actinopteri; order Uranoscopiformes; family Ammodytidae; genus Hyperoplus; species Hyperoplus immaculatus. Next base: position 21,180,567 of record OX442354.1, on the reverse strand, counting down.
GCTGAAAACCAAACTTAAGCTGCAAACACGGATGGCTCAGGTGAGCAAAGGAAAAGGCTAAACAAAAGGAAAAAAGGAGGACGGGAGGAGGAGTGAAGATGGAGAGACTCAGAATGTGGAGTGGAGAGTTTCAGTGATCAGAATCAAATATTAGTGGGGGAAAAAACTAGGGAGTGGGCAACATTAATCAAAGTGTTCACCTAGTGGGCAGCCATATGGCAGATCAGCACGCCAACAGTGCAAACTTGCTGATCTTCAGTAACGGGTGCAATTAATTCCACTGGCTGCATTCATCTCTCCCTCACACACTGAAGGAAGGGAGGTAGACAAGAAGGAGAGAGAGAACAGAGGAGGGTTTGTTATGACTTTAAACTCTTCCTCCTCAAGTTTGTTTTCCTCTCCCTCTCGTCTCTCTCTCTCTCTCTCTCTCTCTCTCTCTCTTTCTCGAAGCAGAGGAATCAAACCCAGGTGATGAATGAGGTGGACACAGGGGCCTCAGGTAGCTGCTGTGGCGATGGTGGGGGGAAGTGATGGAGAGTGGGTCAAGGAAAGGTGGGAAATTAGGAAGCTGAGAGTGGAGGAGACAGCGCTGAGGAGGGAATCACTTTAGTTTTTTTTTAAATTGGGCAGAAGAGTATGCAGCAGGGCCTTAGAATCTATATTTATGTGTGTGTTTTCGGGGTTTTTTCAAATTTATTGCACAATAATTAATTCAATATCAGGTCCTTCTTTGAATCTGAATCAAAAGTAATACTCATTCAGTGACTTCCATTACTAAAAGTTTATAGAGGAAAGTGTACCAACATCACCGATACTACGCACTGGTCAAACAATCCTTTGTAATGTATCAGAAAGTAGAAATTAAAGTTTGTATTTTTAGCAAAGGAGTAAAGAATGTGCATATAGGGGAAAGTGGGGTGAGTTGTGCCAGTGGGGAAGTTGTGCCACCCCTTGTTTCTAGAAAACCATAGAAGAAATTGGAAATGTGACCACATATTTAAGAAGAGCCATCCATTTGACTCATCCTGTAAATAAGGGAGAAACATGGAATAAGATATAAGCACATTTAAGCTCAAAAAACAGTTTTTTGCCTTTCAAAGTAAAATTTCCATGATCAAGGTTTTTTGATGATTGTGTCTGAACAATTATAGACACGTTTGAAAACATTTGACACATGTTTTGGTGCTTTAGTATGCTACACTTTGTGTCTATATAGTTAGCACGATGTCAGCCCTAAACTGCTGCATCATGCTTATTGTCCAAAATTCTGGGGTTGGGGTGATTTGTGCCAGAGGGCCTGGGGTGAGTTATAAGTAAGTAAGTAAGTAAAATGTATTTATAAAAGCACATTTATAACAGTTTGCACTGTCCAAAGTGCTGAACAAATTAAGGTAAAATAACAATAACAAAAACAAAAGACATAAAGCCCAGACATCCACATATAAACAAAGATAGTAGTACAGAGGTAAGATAGTTAATGGGGAGGAAAAGCCAGGGTGAACAGATGGGTTTTGAGCCTTGATTTAAAGGCAGAAATGGAAGGGGAATCGCATATGCCAGGTGGCAGTTGGTTCTACAAGGGCGGAGCAGCTAGTGCAAAGTACATTTCTGAGAGTTGTGCCATTGGCATGGCTGTATACGCTGGTCTCCAAAAGAAAGTGATTGTCAACAGTAGCTCAGAAGAGACTTACATCTACATTCCACTTAACGACACCACTGATGAGAGTTCAGATGGCCAGAAAAATGATTATGGTGACTTTGTCATTGTGAGCTTTGCAGGTAAAACAATTAGATCTGCTAGGCCTTGTTTAAGAAAATTTTCCTTCAATATTTGTCAAATATTTACTTTATTTACTCTACATTAACCTTAAATAAGTGATTGTCTAATGAATTTGTCTTGCATTACAGTTTATGAGATATATATATCAATGGCACAATTTACCCCATGGTATTCTCTCTTGTGGCACAACTTACACCACACCGGGGGCAAGTTGTGCCACAAGACAACTTTTTTTCCGAAAGCTATATTTCTTAAACAGTTTATTTCAGATCCAAAGTTATTGTTGCCAAAGATGCACAACACCCTGCAATATATGTACATATTTGAGTTGGAGACTTTACTGTCAAGGCCTTTAAAGTCACTTTGAGTAAAAAGTGGCACATCTCACCCCACTCTCCCCTATATCTATATACACTCACCGGCCACTTTATTAGGTATAGCGGTTCTTTTTTTCTTGTTAACACATATAACTAATCAGCCAATCACATGTCAGCAACTCAATGCATTTAGGCATGTAGACCTGGACGGGACAACTTATTGAGGTTGAAACCGAGCAACAGAATGGGGAAGAAAGGGGTTTTAGGTGACTTTGAACATGGCAATGTTGAGGGTGCCACTGTGCCAGGAGGGCTGGTATGAGTATTTCAGAAACTGCTGATCTACTGGGATTTTCACTCTAAACCATCTCTAGGGTTTACAGAGAATGGTCCGAAAAATAAAAAATGTCCAGTGAGTGGCATTTGTGTGGACGTAAAATGCCTCGTTGAAGTCAGAGGTCAGTGGAGGATGGGCATACTGGTTCGAGATGACAGAAAGGCAACAGTAACTCAAATAACCACTTGTTACAACCAGGGTATGCAGAATACCATCTCTGAACGCAAAACACGACCAACCTTGAAGCAGTTGGGCTACAGCAACAGAAGACCCCACCGGGTGCCACTCCTGTCAGCTAAAAACAGGAAAATGAGGCTACAATTCTCACAGGATCACCAATATTGGACAATAGAAGATTGAAAAATCATGCCTGGTCTCGATTTCAGTTGCGACATTCAGATGGCAGGTTCAGAATTTGGCGTAAACAACATGAAAGTATGGATCCATCCTGCCATGCAGCATCAACCATGCCATGTTCAAAGTCACCTAAACCCCCTTTCGTCCCCATTCTGATGCTCGATTTGACTTCAGTACATTGTCTTGGCCACGTCTAAATGCCTAAATGCATTGAATTGCGGCCATGTGATTGGCTGATTAGCTTTTTGTTTTTATAAGCCATTGAACAGGTGTACCTAATAAAGTGGCCGGTGAGTGTATATAGATATAAATATGCAGCAATGAGCAAACATGATAGTGATAAGTAACAGCATTCTCACTCCCTTGTTCTTCAGTTGGATAAAGAAAGCTTTTATTGGAAAAGATGGTCAGCTTTTATGATTTAAGTAAGCACAACCTGACCGCACACGCACATACACACACACCCTCATGACTCTCAAGCCTCTTTTTGTTTTATGTAAAATTAGCTTCTCCCCTGGCTCTTAACACAAGCTCATCTCCATTAGCCGCAACCTAGTAAAACTGACTCCTGCAAATGAGTTGTGGATATGGATTCCCCCGGCCCCGCTCCTCTCTCCCATCCATACAAATATACTGCATGCGCTATCTACCGTCCATATCTCTGAAAGTCTGCTCATCCCATAGGCCTAGTCACCATACCACCCATACCAATATCATAAATGACTGTGGGGGGAAACCTTCATTAGGGCGGCGATGCCCCTCTACCCGGATAATCAGAGCATTTTCTTTGCGCGCATAGGGATGGTGCTTTATGGCCCAAATGGGGCTCCGTTAATGAAGGAAGTACACATGTCTCTATTTCCTGTCTAGCCAGGTCGGCAGTTCCTGTATTTGGCCCTATTATAATCACAAGGCTTTTTTTAATGAGCTATAATCATCTTGGTCATGCTTTTAACCCCCATGTACCGGCAGACATACAATAACAGAACAAATAACTCGCAAAATTAATAACGCTACATTAAAAAAAAGAACAACACTCCTGTCAAACATTGTGATATCATCACCGTGAAGCTTCTTACCAACCATTGGAGATGTGAGGAAATAACATTACAGAACTGGTTTCAGGGATTATATTTAGATATCTTTGTTTGATACAAAAACAAGAGTTGGCCTGTTCAGTGCTCTCCAAGCATCATGGGGTTCAAACCCACCACACGATGACAGGCTGAATCATTGCCATGTTGCGGTAACAGAATTTACCGTGTCCTCACCAACTCTGTGCTTTTTTCTCCATTCTGCTCTCGGCCCTGCTCATTCTTCTCAATCCCCCCTCACTGCACCTCTGATCTCTCTCTACCATGTCCACGTCTTCCCTCCATCATCCCCTCTTCACTCCCAGGCCTTGTTGACATTAACCTGGAGCACTCCCTTTTTTCCCCATGGTTCTCCATGTTGCTCTCTGCGTGTCAGAGCGGGAGGCTTTATGGCCTACATCCATCAGCGTCACCTGCCAGGATTTATGGGAGATGGAGTCAGAACCTGATCGCCCTGAATCAGTCTTGCTGAAGCCGACCCCTGGGCCGCCGTGAGATGTAATGGATGAGCATCCTTGCCCCCTTCCCTCCACTTCACTCTCTTCTCCTTCCACCTCTCTCTCCTCACCAATACCCTGCTCTCTCTCTTCCCCTTCCACCTATCTCTCCTCACCAATACCCTGCTCTCTCTCTCTCTGCCCATCAGTCCAGTCCTCTCCCTTGCCCTAGTTTGCTCGTCTTCAGTCATTCAGTCATTCATTCAGACCTAATGGAGGTTTGGTTACCATGGATTAATGAGGCAGACCCACGAGGATAGTATATCCAAAGTAAACGTTGTGGACCAACATACACTCACGCCAGACATCAGGTCATCATTCATTGCTGTGCGTGTAGGGTTTTTATTTGGGCTAATTTATCATAACAGTGAATTAATAGGCAGCCGTGCCCTTCAGAGGAGAGATGATGAGGGGCACCAATTAACCCCATTCACAGACCTGTAGGAATGACAAAGGTATGTCAAGTCACTGTAGCAGCTCTCTGTGTATTACAGAACATCAGTTCAGTGCATGATCAGCTAATTGCCTTACCAGATCATTTGTAGGCCTACTGGAACTTTTTACTGATATACTTGCTCTTCCAACTTGACTCAAACTATTTCTCTACAAAGTCCCAATGGGTACTGTTCCTAAGATGTTCTGTTCTAGCACATGTAATTTCAAATAACTATTCAAATTCTTCGTCTAATTTCTAGGTTTTGACCTTCAAATTTTTCATCTGAAATACCAACTGTTAGCTGTATCTTGCTACTAGATGTAATTAGTTCTAGCACTATAATTAAGCTACTTTATTTACATGAGTTGGTTAAAATATATATCATATACAACTGGGGCAAAGCGTTATACCCTATATTCTGACAGAGTAGCGTCCAGGTCCATTTTTGTAACCCCACAATTTAATGTAGTATGAAATGTTCCTTGGACCTAAAAATAACCATTGGTTACAACTTCAAGTGGTGGATTTGTTTGCATTCGTTTTGGTTGAGACATCAAATTTTTCGTTCATTGCCTCCGGCCCTTGGGAGGATTATTCAGCCGAGCCCTGAATGTCTACATGTTGGTTTAAATGAGGGAGTTGGAGGTTAAATGTCAAACTGTGTTCACAGCAGGTGTTATTTGATATTTATACCCAACTTGATCACTTTCTAACCTGCCTCTATATACAACTGGTTATCTAGAAGTTGTACCGTGAACACACAAACACACAGAAGTTCATTTCTCAACTCGAACATTTGTTATAATTTGCCCTGTGGCCACCCAAACAGGTCTGTACCCTAATAAAGGCTTTACACTATGAAAAAAACACAGTGAGGTAGGTAGGTAGGTAGCCCCGACACCTCCCTAAACACACACACACACACACACACACACACACACACACAGCGGGGCTGTGCCTGGTCACAGGTCAGGAGAGCCTGTGGCTCAGTGTGGTCCAGAGGAGCAGAGCCGCTTGAACCTGTAATATACTCCTCTCTCCCCTGGTGCCACTTGTTGTTTTTTTTAGTGCACAAGAAATTACACCTGCTCTCTAGCCTGAGACCAGCATTAACACACAGCGATCACTGAACCTGGGAATTACACACTCACAGACACACAAACGCACACACAGTTAAACCGGAGGGTAACTTTGGATTAGGGTCAAAACGGAGGAAGCAAAAGTAAAGGTGGTGTGCATGTTTTAGGTCATTTATACCCTAACATCACTGATCAACAAAACATTTGATATAGGAGTGCTTGATGCATCGTTAAAACACTTTGTACCACTATGAAGGTACTGTATGTGCGGCCCAAATGGCATTTACTTGTTAGCAGTCAGCCCTGCATCCACCCACCCGCAAGCTGCCTCAATGGATGGAAATAATTAAGTCTATGACCTGGCTTAACCATCCAAACCCAGTGTGCATGGCATGAAAAGAAAGTAGAACTAATTTATTCACTGATAATACCCAAGATCAATCTCACATAACAAAGTTGTCTAAGATTAGGATGCATTATGCTGCTAATGCTGTTGTGTAGGCCCAATGGTTTGCCGATGTGTGTAGGCTTAATCATTGGTTGGGGGGGGGGGTCGTTTCATCATCGAAATGTTCAACTAAAATGAACACAACATCCAGCCTACTATGCAAGTCAAATGTGAGCTGAGAGATAATCATTGATATGGGGCAGGAGAGAATGAAACTAATAAAAAGGCAGTGTATCAAAGTATCGCAGTTAAGCATTAGTCACGTGAGGGCAACTATGCCACAACTCTGCTGTTCTCTAAATGAATCCCCCTCGTCCCGTGCTTGATTTATGGACCTGTAAAAACACACGTTGTTTTTAATCTACGGCTGCCTGAATCTGCCCCTCTAATGAAATGTGGATCTGTGTGTTGTCTGTGTGTTGTGTGTGTGTGTGTGTGTGTGTGTGTGTGTGTGTGTGTGTGTGTGTGTGTGTGTGTGTGTGTGTGTGTGTGTGTGTGTGTGTGTGTGTGATAGTGATGTATGAGCTGAGGTCTGATTCTCTGAGCATGAATTTTCCCTCTGATAAATATGCATTCAGTTACACAGACTGATTAAGCTGTAAACCAGTGTTAACTCTGTGTCAAAACACATACAAACACACACATACATACTTACATACATACTTACATGCATACTCACACACACACACACACACACACACACACACACACACATACACACACAACTTCCCAGAAAATAATGATAGCGGTGCCTGGGGCAGGATTGTTTGGATGCCTGGAGCGGTTCACTGATATCAATTCCATGAGACCTGCCTGCAGAGGATATCCTATAAACACAAGACAAGGCTCAGATACACAGCCAGATCAGCAAAAGCTGCAGAGCAAAACAGTCAAGAATGATCTGCAAAGTTCTGCACCCAAACACTGTTTGTTGTTGGGGAGTTATTAAATACAATAATCGATACAAAAAATGTATTATTCCCCCTGCATGCTTTTATTACATGGCAAGAATAACATTTGCTAATATATGAAAAACTGAAGTTTAACAGCCCGTTCTCATCACATTCACAAAATCATCATAAAAATTCGACTCCACTATAGGGGAACGTAGAGACTGGTATTCTTGATGGGCCTGACATTGAAATATGTGACTTCCAGTGTCACAATGTTCGGACTTGGCAGCTGTTGACTTGTTGTGGCACACTTTTCTGTCCAGTCGCGGACAGTCCTTCTGTCCTTCACAACAAACACAAACTGACAGCAGGGTCCATGCTTGCACACTCCCCTTCTATACCCCCCTTCTCCCTTTCTCATACGTGAAACTCAATCAGACATGGACATGTAGGGCAACAAATGCATTCATGATCTCGCTGGTTACTTTCCCCTACCATGTCTGAATATACTCTTGGTGGGTTATGGAAGATGACGAGAGACAGGTTGAGACCATTTGAATCTCACAGAGACATCAGACGCAGAATTACATCCAATTAGCCTATAGTGCATCTCTAGTGAGGTTTATCATGGGATCTGAGAGCCTGCGCTAATTTCAAACTACGCCAAAGATGCTAAAAGAGCTGGGAGTAATAATGGATAAATGTTATAGCCAGATGCCAGATGGTTTCTGCATTCAACATGACTATGTTTGCTTGTTTGGCAGACATCAACTAATCGTCAGTCTATTTGACTGCAGCTTATTACCACTGGCTCATCTCTCAAATGAAATCATTACAGTGAGTGCTGGACTTGTCTCTCTGTGGTCAGCACTTCTCAGACTTCAATAAAAAACATTCTCTGCTGGCACAGAGAGAAAAAGGGAAGGAAAGAGTGAAAGAGATCCAAGCAACCTCTCACCTCTCTCTTCATAAGAAGCCCTGGTCCCAGGGCTATGGACCCTCTGAAAGAGAGGAGAGTGAAAGAGTGAAGGATGAGAGTCTGTCAGGTTCAAACAACAAAGAGGTGCTGCCTTACACATCCTTCCTCAACCTGTCCCCTTCAGTGGCAGTGACATCATTTAAATCTTTTAAATCCTCCCTAACATGACCTATGGCAAGTGACCCATCATTCCAACGCTCACACCTCCGTGTGAGACGACTGCCGAACTGCTTATATAGCAGAAAATAGCACCCGGCTAACTATGTGATTTATTCAAAATTATTCCTCCGCGGTGCTCCTTCACACAGAGCATTTGCCCATAGTTCACCGTGGTCCAGGCCATTAGGAACAGGCCACACCTCTCCAGGAGACAGAGCACCTGGCTGCAGCAGACAGACATAAGGAGGAGAGCTGAGCGGCGCACAGCTTTCCGCGACGGGCTGGAATAACTAAGCAGAGCAGTAACGGAGGCTGAGGAATGCAAGCCAGGCACTTTAGGATTCATTTAGGTTCCCCCCATCTCCCTGGTCACTTTATTAGCAGTCTGGAAAGAGTGATGCATGTCCCAAAGCTATGCAAAATGCATAATCAAGCATTTAAATACACACCGTGTGAATGGGCAATGTGCATGTCCGTGCACATACATGTGCGCACATACTCTATATTGGTGTTTGTGTATTACATAGATTACAACCATAAAAACACACACCGACAGAAACACACACACAAAATGCTTACTGCTGTAAAACCTCAGGGTATTACTCTTACGTACTCCCTTCACTTTTAGACTAACAGTCTATGCTACACAAAGCCTTCTTTAGTATTCCCACAAGCTGTATTGAAACCGGCGACTGTGTAATGTAAAGAAATCCTCAATAGTATATTACAGAAAATCCTATTGTAGTCCCTCAGCTTTGTGTGGTCGCCTCTTTGAGGAATCAGAGTTGGATCAATTTGAGGAGAAAGGATGGGTTTTCCTCATCAATTTACATATCGCAATTCAAACCTCATTCCATATATCCTATTGGCTCACTTGAGCGCTAAGCCAAAGTAGGCTGGAAGATGGGGACGTGGGACCTTTTTTATTCCCAGTCGACAGAGGGAAACGCAGGTAGGGAAAGGAACAAATAAATAAGTAAATAAAGAGAGATGAGAAGGCGTCCCAGGAGAGGCCGACGTGTGCTATACTAATATGCGTGGAAAAAGAACAATTTGCACAGTGCGTCATCCTGGAAATCAGGGAGGGAGAGCCGCAGCCCACTCCCTCCATGATTCAGTAGCATGCACCTGAGATTGGAGAAGAGGATTGGGAGAGCGCGGAGAGAGAGGGGGGGAAGTGTAGGTAGAATGTTGCTATAGTCTGGGGACAATCTGAAAGAGGGCTCTAGGGCTGCTTAAGTACAAGCCTCCACATCACCAACAACAATCTCCACCGGATTTATCTATAAGCTTTAACAGTGGTGTGTCAGCAATACCACATGCAAAAAAATAAAATGTCTTTCGCCTAAGCTTTTTAATGAAAGAAGGTGTGCACCGCATCAGACATCCTAGTACCGTAAAGTCTGTAGGTATTAATAAAAGCACTTCGGTGTTAAATATAAACTTATTTTTAAGGACAGAATTGCAAGATATTAAGCTCGTTATGACATGATGTCAAAACATTTTAGGCTGTGAAATCCTGCAAGATATAGGACCTAAAAATAGGTAACTATAATTATAATATGTGAAACTGGTCTCTCTGGCAGCAGAGAATAGTGTTACAGACCTGTTCATTGACCTAGGAAATGGGCTGCAATTTCTTTTATCATTTTGGGGCGAGAAAAGCAGAGCGTAAAAAAAAAGTGTTATGCGATCGAAGGGTGAACGGAGGTGGTCTAAAGTCTTTTGAGGCCTTACTGAAAGAAAAAGAAAAAAGAAAAGAAAGAGCCAGGGAGCGAGGGAATAGAGGGGAGGAGGAGTGACTTAAAAAAGAGCAGCATCCCGAGGCCCTGGATGTGGTTGCAACCAACCAGGTCAGCATTTCACATGTGTCACAGCCTGTTGGCCTCAGCTGAGAGGAGCGTGGTGTGGCATGATTTGCCGGCGGGGGCAAAGGGGCCTGTCAGACTGACACAGGAGGTTATTCACCGGGTAAAGGGGCAAACGCAGAAACGCGCACGTGTGACGCATGCACGTACCATTTTTACCTAAACAAAACATGTGGGATTTCAATCAAAAGAGTGACACAGAAAAGGTTCTGAATGCATGCGTCACGCAAGACAGAAGTTCCCCATAAGAAACATTGCCACCTCATACTCATGCTGTATGTAGGCCATGACGCATAAACATGTGACACTCTCATTATAACTCATAGGGTGCAAGGGGGGGGCTGTTGGAATCTGAAAGGTTGTGTATTTGGAGGTAAGGGGAACACAAGTTTACGTGACGACATCCACAAGAAGAGACGGCCTTCTTTACATCCGTCTCTCAAGAGCTTTTCCACCTTTGCTTTGAAAAAATAATTTCAGTCATTTCAGCTGAAATTGCAGACACACTAAGAGAAACACTGTGTGTCATTAATTCTGATGTTACCTCATCCTACATTGAAGGAGTATATATAGTAAATGGGTAGATTATCTATACATACAGATTTTTTATAGATGTACTGGCTTGAATATCACCTCCAAAAAATGGTGAAGGCAAAGGTGTGTGGCGGAAATGTATGAGTGGATTCTTTTTCAGATTTTCATATCTAGCAGAGGAACTCTATCAGGCGTTCTGTCTGTCTCTCTGTCTGTATGTATGTATGTCTGTCTGTATGTATGCCTGTCTGTCTGTCTGTCTGTCTGTCTGTGTGTGAGAGTGACCGCTGCTTATCGTCTCTGGGTCCGCCTGTCTCACTCTGCCTCTCTGGCCTGTGTTAATGTTGCTGTTTGACATTGCAAGCAGCAGGCTTTTTTTTCTTTTCTCCCAGTAGCCTCAGTGGACACTGAGCTTTAGCCTAATTGGTTCCAGAGCAGACCCTGACAGAACTCTCCTCAGCGGCACACAGCCATATTAAAAACCCCTCTGCCACACACACACAAACACAAACACACACACACTCAAAATAAAAACAAGCACAGCAATCAGTGACTAGCTAGCTAATTAACGCCCTTACAAAGCATCTCATTAGCATGTGTAGTAGAATGGAGCAGTGGGGGAAATAATCATTTTGGATTTTTTTTCTTAAAGGAGAAAAATTATAAAAGAAGACCATGTACGGTTATGTGTGTATTGTATTCTACTCAGGGGCCAGGGGCCTTGGCTGGCCCACCACGCAGTGCGCTGAGTCTCGGGGGAGTCCATTACAGCTCTCTGAGGGAGACACTGGAGTCAAAGATAAGCAGAATTTTAAAGGCAATCAGGAAAAATAAACCTCTGGCACGCATGCAACACTTTGTGTGTTAACCAGCAACTTAACCTGCCACTGCTGTGAGCAGAATAGGAGATGGAGTGGTAGAGGGCTGTTGTGGGGAAATAGCATTCACTCAAGCCATAGGCCAGAGGCCAAGATTGACCTGAAGAAGAATAGTTTACAGTTCACAGAGAATAAATGTATTATTATCATCCGGTAAATTAAGTTTGTTTGTGTGTACGTAAGTCCAGATTTTGGCTTTCCAAAATCTATCCACCTCGTCTCCTCTTCACTCCCAGCGTGTTCACTCCCTCTCCATCCATCTTCCATCTCTCCCAGCACCCATCTGCTGCTTAATCCCCGGTATGGTTTTACTGTGGCTTCATCACAGCCTGTAAACAGAGTCCCCTTTGAACCCAATAAAGGCAACCACTAGCATCAGGCTTATTGTAAAACACAATAATAAGGTAAATGTTTATCCCCTCTCCGCCACTCTTAACTCCCCTTAATGAGCCTGCTGGAGGGGCTCTCACCTCGCAGCGAGAATAGAGGCCGGGAAAACAACAAACCCTCAGACGAGGCCTGCGGTGGGGATGCAGCTAAAGTCCCATCATGAAAACAATAATGAAGGGATATTGTTACAATATGTAGCATGAAACACAGCAAGAAACTAATATCACGATTAACAAAAGTCAGCAAAAACACGAAACCAATGATACAAGAGTGCCAAACAAACTCTACAGCGACCAGTATCAATGAGCGAACAGTTAAATAATACAATTAGTCGAAGCTAACACCAGTTTGTAAAAGCTGCCATACTGAGAAATACAGAGAGAGTTCTTTGGAGGTGCACTGTGGGGCTTAATCAACTCTGCATCTACTCTTTTGGCAATGGCTTGAATGTAACCAACATTTATTTGTATGAAAAAGTTACGCCCCATAAGCTTTAAAAAGTATAATTACAGGACAGATTTAGTTTTTCCAGGAATCTTCTGTAAATTGCATTGTTCTGTGCGGTATAGGCTTTGGCCCCGTTCCTGGCAGAGAAGCACATGTGTGATTTGGCTGGGAAGGATGAGGCCTCTGACCCCTGCTCTTCCACATAGCTGGTGTGAGTGGCTGTTCTGACCTGCCCTATTATCCACCACTGACCCCTGCTATTATACCCCACACTGTCAGTGCATGGCACTAGGCCAAACGACACCGCGAAAAGAACCCCCATCACTCTCACCTCTTGAACAGCCCCGCTATAGCCTACACACAGCCACAGGCACGCACACACACAGAGGCTCCCAGAAAGAGAGAGTTCAGTCATAGTAAAGCAGGTAGTTAGAGGTCGGAGGTCCACGCGCTATCGGGACAGCAGTTCCACTCCTGGCAAGCCGGAGCGGAACTCTGAGAGGGACCCTGGAAGTAGATATGATGACCTTTTGTACAGAGGACCCCAAAATATACCCTCTTATCAAAATGACCTTAACGCTGGAGCATGGGAAGGCGAGCAGAGTCCATCCATCATCTTAAAGATTAATACTCCTCTCCATTCTTCTCCCGAATCTATTAATAATGTCGCCGGAGGGGTGAATTTGCGGCAAAGATTTATTCTGATATTGTGACTTTTATTCATTAGCCTATAACAAGTGGGGGAGGGGGGAATTCCTTCTGAAGGAAATGTAGAGTGAGCTATAGGGAATGCTAATTTCACTACTCCTGCTCTATTCCGTACTATACAGTTCTCTATTAACTCAATCATTTAATTTGCTCGCAAGCTCCACATTTGATTTGATTTGATTTGATTTTTCACGTTCCCCGCATAGCGACAAATGGAGGAGACTTGTCATTTACATTGCACCCCCCCCCCCCCCCCGCCCCCCCCCCCCATTTGTTAATTCACAAACACTTGACAGTCTTGGAATAATTCCGTGGCAGGTGTGAAGCTTGACAATCAATTATTGGACTCCAAAAAATCTGGTACTTGGATCGGAGCTTTTCCTCACTCGTTTAGACAAAGCGGCAACATTAATAGATCTCTACAGTGGATTTCACACCGTGGAGCAGCACTGACAGCCCCAGGGGCATACTTAAATTAGAGACTTGGTTGAGTTTAAACACTGCAGATCTACCCCCGCTCAAAGGCGTTTGTCTCCCTCTCTTCCTTCCTCTCAGCCACTCTCTCTCTTCCTCTCTCTCTCCCTCTCTCTCCCTCTCTCCACATCTGCGCCAAGCACTCGCGCTCCGTCTTCAAGTCCTGCTCCCTGTAATCAACCCAGTGCTAATGGCTTATTCTTTCTGCTCCAGCACCCACATTTCACTTGTTTATTTTCCCACACTCGTAAATCTGGGGACGTGTCACACAAGCGCAGCGATATTAGAGCAATAATCTCAGGTAATTATCAGATGCCCTCTCTCACCCCCCCCCCTCCTCCCCCTCCCCTTCAACTGTCTCGCTTGCTCTACGCCGAGACATCCACACTGAAGTTGTACTCACTTTTCTCTGGTGAGCGTGCAGGCAGCCAGTGAGAATATAAACATGGATACCTTTTTTTTTTTGTCATTTTTAAAACTATCTCTTTGACAAAGGGGAGGCCTGAATATGTGATCACATGGAACATTTGGAACATTTATTTCCTGTCACTGATGGGTGAATTAATGTAGCATAAATTGTCTCACACACAGGGCCTATATCCATGAGTGAATTTGTATTAATACAGCTCCAAATCAAAAAAAATTCTCATAGATCTTTGATGACCAAAAAACACCCTTTATACGCAGATCCTTGATTTGATTAAGGAAAACCTGAATAGGGTCTGAAGAACAAAAAAAAACAAACTCCTTCCAATATGGATGGACATAAAATAGGCCTTGCATGTGTAGAGTTTAATTAACCCATTGATGACTATGGCAATCTAGGATGCATGTCCTTAATGCCTGAGGGTTTTCTGAAAAAATAGTAGGAATTGTCAAGTCTACCAAAACCTTAATATCTAAGCCTGTGTAGCACATAGAAACATGAAATAAAATACATTTAAAAGTTAAGGTTCACAGGTTTTATTTAAACATGCTCCCTTAGCGCTTACAAACCAACAAATATTTCTAAAAATCGTCAAAATGAGCTGAATTAGAAAATTATTAAATATTGTTAATAAATAGATGCAATGTGTTGTGTGATTTTCGTCAGTAGTCTATAGTAGACCTTGATTCTGCGCACCAAACGCCACTAACTGTTCTGTCGCCGACATAGCTGGCGTATTTTTTTAATTATTTTGTTTTATTTTTTTATTTTTTATTTTTTTGATTGACATGATTTTTGGCAAACCACACAACTTTTGGGTGGTCACGTGGTCTTAAAAAAATCAACAAAACCCACCTCATGTGTATTTGAACCAATGACAGTGCATTCTATGCTGGGAATGCCATGAAAATTAGATAAAGTAATAATGCTGCGCGACGCAGCATCAGGCAGGAGAGCCAATGTGGCATCGCGCAGCAGCCGTCATCAATGGGTTAATTACAAAAAAAGCAAGCAACTGTGCTTCCAGACAACACTTGTTACTAAGTTTTGATCTTTACATGGAAACTGTTGACATTACCAGGCTCATACTAAAAGGTTGGACTGACACTTACCCACTCCTCCTTTATAGAGCTGACAGCCTTGCTGGCCCGGGACAGGTTCCGACACGCCAGGATCACATGTGCACCGTGAAGAGCAAAAGACCTGGCCGTCTCCAAGCCTGAGACAGACGGAGATACAGACAGACAAGACGGACAGACAAAACCACATGAATAGAGAGAAAGAAAAAAAGAATGAAAGCGAGCACTATGCTTCAAAGATTTTTTTTTTCTTTTTTTTTTGAAGATAACTTTGATTCTCAGGGGTTGAATTTAAGGGAGTGGTGATGATGGTGGGGGTGCAAGTTAAAATCCCTATCAATTTTTCCATATCATTTCTTTCATTGAGTAACCCAGTGGTCTGGTAGAGGCAGTTAATCATTTCTCTCTGAAGTGATGAAACTGATTGAATTATAATGGTTCAAGGATTCTTCCTCTCTTTGCAAGATAAAGTTTTGGAGTCTCTGACCGCCGGGGTCTGGAGAAGGTTTTACCCTGCTCACACTGGGTTAGAGGAAGGGCGCTGGGTTGTTAATGATGTTGGTAATCATACAATGATGGAAGTCGTTTTGGAGAAAAAAACATAGCAAATAATAGGGTGAGTCAAATGATCAAGCAGACATGGCACTGACTGAACCTCGTGATATTTCAGCACATCAAAAGGGCCCTCTGATAAGGACATTCATCCCATGAAACGAGGGGCCGCAGATACACAGAGAATTTATCAGTCCGAGACGACTTCATGGCTCCATTCAAATCACGCAGGCCACGATAAAACTGACAAAAACTGACGATAGAGCGAGAGAAGTTCTCTTTCTAAATTACAAGTCTAAATGGGTCATTTCAACTCGTAGGTTGAATTAATTTACGAGATTCACTCCCCCCCCCCCATATTTTTATTCCCTTTGACATTTACCGTCCTTTAAAATGTTGAGGGAAAAGTTCAACGGCACGGCGTTTTTCACCGTCACATCTTTTGCTCCCAAATCCACAGCGAAGACGAACCCGCAGTCAGACACACACACACATGTCCTGATTGACAAGCTGACGGGCACAATAATGGATTGTGGCAAAGAGGGTCTGAGCGGCAGAGCGGCAGGCAGAGTGTGTATCTGAGGGTGGATTGATATGAGCTGTAATTAGATTATATGTCTTAATCTGATTTTCATTAAGAGCAAAACTGGGGAGGCCTAATTGTGAGGAGATTGTTAAGGACTAATATCTATTAACTCAAAATTGGAGTTGGATTGGAAGCCCGCTCTCTGACAAGTGAAGCATGGAATTAAATTATATGACACCTTATTAGGTGTAATGGAGAGGACTGTGACTGCGAGCGGAGATCGTTTCACTCGCAGTAGCAGGGAATGGAATTGAAAATAAAAACAATCTGACAGAAAGAACAAGCAGTGTGTGACTCTGGGAGTAAATATGCGCCTTGAATTTGCAGGGGGGGGGGGGGCAGCAGGCTTTGTAATATCTTCTCAAAGTAATACAAATGGTCTGTATTTTTTACTATAATTTTATATAAATAAATACAACTCACTGGTAAAAAATAATAGTTTGAAACGCTAAGTATATGTTTGTATTATCGTTCCAGCATATTAAAGATTTCCAGAACAGAAACGATTGATAAGTGCCAACAAACCAACCTAATTTTGCACACAATTATTATTTTTTTTATTTCATACATGCCTTCATTTAAAGCATTTTTTTAAGCCTTTATAAATTGGAAAACAGTAGCGGAGCTGCTGGTAAACAACAACACCTCACACTCACTTGTTGTGTGTACAAACCATGAAAATGAAATTAATCGACACCAGTGTTTTCCATAATGGAGGACAAATTAGAATATGGCAGCAACAAGAGCCGCAGCGCGGAGCCATGTATTTCCAATGACAAATAACAAGGGCTTGACATTAATTGTGAAATAACGAGAGTGGCGTTGCTGTAACATAATGACTCCCCGCCCTCTCGCCCGTGTTTGCCGGTGGAGAGGGGCCGCACTGAAATGAGTTCCTGGTCAGGTGTACAACAGGGAGAGCCTGTTCCAGTGTTGTACACTGATGCTGGAACATGACAAGGGGTCAGATAGGGGTTTATTTTGCTTCGGTGGATCGACAGATGCCATAAGCTGTTTTACAACAACACACACACACATACAGACACATACACACCTACACACACACTCTCTCTCTCTCTCTCTCTCTCTCTTTCTCTCTCTCACTCACTCTCACACACACACACACACACACACACACACACACACAAGGCCTGCATATAAAGCTGTGGTCTGTGATGATCCTTCAGGTACTTTTGTATTAATGGGACAACAACGTGGTAAAAACAGATGTGTAGGGAAAAAGAGTCTGTACATGGTCAGGACATTTATTTAAAGCTCAGAAGATGAAAGCAACACAATGCAGCCCGGGGTAAAGTGCCACGATTTGTGTGCTTGGAAAATACAGTAAACGGCTTGCATTGTTGGGGTTTTTCTGTACTGTAATGTAAAATACATGCATTAAAAAATTGTGTAAAATGTCCATTAAGCAGTGGATGCTCTTCATGGTACATTAGGATCTTGGCCCTTCGGATATCCCCCAATAATGAGTGTGATTTAGTGATTTCACGCTTTGTTTGTCTCTTGTTCTCCCTGGCCCGCCGCCCCTCTCTGGATCCCCCTTGGTACACAGGTGTATTGGCTCAATGTAATGAGATCATTACCAGCCTCATCGGTAAACGTGTTTATTTGGCAAACGGAGCTGCCTGCTCCCTCCCCTTGATCTGCATCCATAGAGGCATTTAACTAAAATAAGCTCCGTAGTACAATTGGGCAAACAGAAATCAATTCAGATCATTACAAGACCTGTGGGTAAACATATCCAATTCCCACAATCCCCCATTTGACGGAGACGAATTTGTTCAGAAAAAATCGGTAACAGCAGCCCAGTGAATTATATAGCTTTTTACTGTAATGCAAAACATATGTGATCTGTTATGCTGTATTTCTAAAGCAGATAGCTAGATAGATAGATAGATAGATAGATAGATAGATAGATAGATAGATAGATAGATAGATAGATAGATAGATAGATAGATAGATAGATAGATAGATAGATAGATAGATAGATAGATAGATAGATAGATAGATAGATAGATAGATAGATAGCAATGGGGGAAACAGTGAATGAGTGTTAACACATTCACAGCCAAACTCCTGACTGTCTCAGTGATGAGTGCACCTGTTCTCCTGCTGCTTGCTACTGCTGTGTATTTCTTGTCCCAAGAAGTGAGGAATGTCACCTCTCCCCCCCCCCCTCCTCCCCAACTCTTTCTGACTTTTAAGATCGCCTCTAATTCCCCTCCATTAGTCCAAGAGGAGGGAGATGTCACCCCAAAAGTGGGATGTATGGTTAGTAATTACAGCCCAAGGTTGAGCTGTTCCAGGCCAGAGCACTGAAGTGGTTCTATTACCCCCCTCCCTGTCCCCTTCTGCCTCCTTCCAACCCCGTCCCCCCGCCACCCCACTCCACTGCTATCTCACCATCCATGCAGCCCTATCCAGTACACCCCCCCCCCCCACACACACACACACACACACACCCAACCTCCTTCCCTTCCCCTGACCCTCTGTGTCAACCTCTAACTCCCTACACAATCTCTCATCATGGCCTCACATCGCACTGGTCACCCCCTGCTCCTCCTGCAGCCAGTCTTACCTGTCTACTTCACACACACACACACACACACACACACACACACACACACACACACACCGCAAAAACACACCTATTCACACAATTGCACAGAGGTAAACACAGACACCCATCTCCTGAGCATTGGGGCTGTTTTCATCACTGTCATGAAAAATCTCCCTCCCTCCATCATGTAACTTTCATCCCCTCATCATGTGCAGACTGTAAACTGGATAGGTCTATAAACTACTTGACTACACACAATAACCCAGTACCCTTTTCATTTTTATTTTACTGTACCTGCAGCCTTTAAGCGCTATATATGTATTCCATCCTCTCTGGCTAACCAATTCAGTTCTATTATATTAGAGCTGTAATCATTATTGAACCCGTCTGGCCTCCAGCAGAGCACTCATTGCATGTTACACCAGTTTGGGACTCTGAATAGCAAATTTTCATCGAAGGTTAATAAAGTTAAATAATTTGACTAACCAACCATGACTGGTTCTCATTACGCCCGCCAATAAACACATTCATCAGAGAGGACATGAAATGACCGTTGAAATGAAGAGAAAAAATAAGAAAATAATACAAAGCTCTCCTTCGATTTCCTCATGGTGGCTCAGTTCACAAGCTGACACAGAGGAGGCAGAGCGAGACACAGGGCCGTTCGCTCCCCCAGCGGAAACACACACACACAGACAAAATACTATCAGACTCCTGAATATAAACATCGATGCACTCTGGATGTCATCTAAAGCACGCGAGGCCACTCTGAGATGCTCAGCAACACACACACACACATTGAAACACAGACACCGCATGCCACCCTCACCAGGAACATCTTTTTATCCATCTAATTCCTCCCACTATGAATAATGCATTTTCCTCCTTACCGAAGCTCGGGTTTAACGCATGGCTGCGCGGGTCTTTAAGGGGGTCCTTATTCATAAACAGCAGTGCAGTAAATACCAGAGCTTTGCAGCCAATTTAATGGCAGTTATGCTTAACAAATCTGCCTCAATCTAATGATCAGCCACAAAGCTAGGCTATGGGTTTAATCTGCGCACAGAGGCTCCCCCGGCTCTGCGACTCACTGAATATGCTTAGGGGTCTCTCCATCCAGAGAGAGGAGAGCACCGGCCTGACACTTAATCCTCCCAGCACAACACTGGGATCAACACAAACATAGAACAATGTTAGTCTTTCATGAATAAGAATAACATTTAAAGTCCTAAAACACTGCAGAGACAATGCATATATATATATATACACAGAGACATTAGGAAGCGCCAAATCCTTGCTATTGTCTGTCTCTGGACTGTCTGAGTCTTCTCTGCTTCTTATTTCGGCACTGAGCCTGGCCTGCACCCCACACAACGATGAGATGTGGAATGTAGTGCACGCACTAAGATTGAGTAGAGCTTTGCAACTGCAGGTATTGCCATACAACAAGCCACTGCATACAAGGGCCCAAAAAGTTCAGGTAAAATTATAAGCATGTGGTCAGAGAATAAGCACTGCATTAGAAGAGCAATGTAGAATACATGAAGATGGCTCTGAAAAGGTTTTTCGGTTGTTGCCGATAGGTGTTCTGTCATACAGCAGACATGTTGTATTGCGATTATAATAGCACATGGAAGATAGCTGCGCCTGCCTGATTGTTTTATTTGAGTGAGACAGAGGGTCAATATGTTATTTCTGACCGCTACTCAATGTACATTCTGCTGACAACATGGCACCTGGCTGCTGCAAGAGCCCAGGGGACTGACACCAATCCCCAGGTGGGACACACACACATATATGTAGTTAAACATATTAGGTCCCAGAAGAGCTTTCAGAGGGCAAAGATGACTGCATATCATACAAATATAGTATTGCTTCAACGGAAATAAATATTTTCGGAACGGGCTTACGCTGAACCCAGTTTTGCAATTTTAAAGATTAGCGTGAAAAAATGAAGGTTAAAAAAATGTATTCAAAAACAATGCTGCACACTCATAAAAAGTAAAGCATTTTTTCTCTTAAACCCAGTAGGTGCCAGAGACGACAATAGCCCTTTAACGACAACGGTTCCATGGACCCCTGACCAGTAAATAACCTGAGAGTTAGTTGATAGCAGGGGAATTAGAGGCAGAGCAGGAGTATGTAATGGGGATGGATAGGAGGCTCAGGCCTGGGTCAAAGCCACTTAGGAATCAATGCAGAGGTACAGGTGTACAACCACAGGTCTATAAGAGTACGAAAACCTTTAAAAGGGAAGGGGGAGAGAAGTACAAATAGGGGGGAAAACAAACTGGGATCATTTATTACCATTATCACAATTAAAAACACCATTCGGGTTGGTACTGGTTTTTAATTTACAAAAGAAAGCGGAGAGAGGAAGACAAATGTTTGGAACTAAGCGCAGCGATCACACCCGGCAAGACAATCGGCATTACCCTCCCCAGCCTTATGGCAATGGAGCATCAAGGCTTGGTCACAAAAGCAGACACTATGACATTGCATGCATAAATAAACTGGTGTATGTGCTTTTCATGTTCATGTGCATTAAAAAGTAAATCAAAGAGCTGGAATGTAAATTAGCTAATTAAATAATACCCCACCATTACTAATAAAAATGTCAAATTTCCTGTTGAGGATATAAGCACTGAAGGAAATGGAAATTGCCTTGACACTTGGATTAAAACACTATTGATGCCATTAAAATGCTAAGTGGGTCCAACCAATTGGCATAACCACATTTCACTAGTGGAATGTCAAAGGAGCACACGAGTAGTAGCAATTACTATTAGAATACAGTTAATTACGGGTGCTGCATATTTAATATGTGGTAAAGTAAAACAAAGGTTATGTAAATATGGGTTTATTAAGCATTCACACACACTATAAAAAAGGCCTGATGTGTGTTGTGGTCATTTGATGCATTTTTTTGAGAAAAGCTGCTGCTTTTCAGATTAACTCATTTTCATTTACTAAATATATCGCAACTAATCTTAAATGTGGATTATATTTCTCACTGCATAGTTTTTTTGTTAACTATGGCAAAAACAGGTCTGTGCAATCCTCAACAGCAGCGACATCATGGACCTCCTGTGCCCTCTTGTGGTGAAATATATTTTATATTTTCTCCAGTTCTCCCAATCCAAATATTATTCTTCTCTTTTAATCAAATGGATAAATAGTTTTCTTTTATTTCAGGATCCATAGTATTTCAGCGATATTTGGGAGAATCTAGGAAAGGCCAGGACTTGTGACTCACTTGTCTCGTGATCTTTTGCCCTATCTGAAGTTATTTTAGATAACGATCGAGCTCTAGGGACTGGCAGAGAAGCTATTTAAGTCAGCACTCTCCTTGTTGGAATTCATTTATCAATTCCATTTCAAAGCTTGCTTGGATTTGATGCATGTTTTAGATCATTATTCTGCAGGAAAATGATGCATTCTCTTGTTTACACAACTTGAAGCCAGGCTGCAGTTATTCCACTACATGTCAAACACTTGAGAGGGTGAAACGTGGAACAAGTTATTTACAGTTTAAATGGAGTGTTTATGCATTTGTAACCGTTAATCTCTACACAGACTCTCTATGTGCAACCACAAGGCTCCAGCTTGATTCATCTGTGACTACCTTGGTTTTTATCAATTTCATTCTATGTATCCTGGGTCCAAACAGTCATAGAATGTTTATCTCAATGAACGTTACATTGGGGCAGTGATTGTGACTTTTTTTCTCAATTCTAAACTACTTACTACTAAAGCACAGTCAACTACTAGATGGCGTGTCTAGGAACAAACTATATGTTTATAATAATATTGAACTTTTTGTATTGCAAAAAAATTGCACAAAGAATTTCTCAAGGGCAATAATATTGTGATGTGTATTTGTTTCTATATGATGTATTCTGAAATGTGTTTGTAGCTAAAGAGACAGACAGATGGAACATCAAGGTCAGGAAGGTGTTTAAATTCGCAAGCTTCTTTGTTCAGTGAAGGTGGGGGCAGGCTTCTGTAAATCTATGTGCTACACAGTGCTGCTTTTTGCAACGTCTCATAATACACACACAGCAATTGCACTGCTGTGACTTTCCTTGGGACAATGGATTTGAATATAAAGACAATTAACGATTTAATGTTTATTTGATTTCCCTCATGCTGTCATTATCTATCCCGAACAAAGCAGCAAGTCTGAACAAATGGCCACCACTTGTGCTAATTCGAAACTAAAGGAAACAGAAAATACATATGTTTCCAGACCATTATATAGTGAGCCAATGCATTTGCCGGGTACAAATGGACACCATTCATTACAGTTAACAATGACATCCAATTCGGCCCCAACTAATGAACTTCAATACAATCATGTCCGGTATTAAGGAGAGATTTGTTGCGTCTAAGTGTATCATTTTGGAGGCTAATGTTGATGAATGCCTGGTTGTTGAGGGACGGGGACTTGCAGGGAGCACGGAGGGTCTTGTCAGGCACCCTTCTTCTACACTATAATACCACATCACCACCTAGTGGCGTCAGCATTGAAACACACTCTACTGCATACTGATGATTTCTAACACAGCTGTAACAAAAGCATTACAACATTAGGTAATATACAGATTGGTATTGTATGGGACTCACCAATGCCAGAGTTGCCTCCAGTAATGAGGACCACCTTGTCAGACAGGTCACGGCCTTGTAGGATCTCTAAAGCAGCAGTGTTTCCATCATAACGTTTTGGCTTCACCACAACATCCTCTACTGTAAATGCCTGCCGCGGGTCAAAATATGTGGTCCGCTTGTTTATGTGACTGAAAATGACAAGAGGATAGAAAACAAGAGGGTGTTATAATGGAGATGTGATTCCAGATGTGTACAGTCTTACCTATTGTGCAAGACCAAAATAAGCTCATTTGTTTCCTCTGTTTGGCAGACTCTGATGGTCAATGGACTTACTCAACATAAACAATCTGTCCTTTTTCATCCGTTTCTTGCTCCCATCCATACGGTAAATCTGTGGGATAAGAAGGACATCAGTTTACGTTTAGAGCCAGAATGCGTGCGAGTAAAGTGAACAGTAGTACAGTACCCATGTCATAGGTGAAAGTTACATCATAAAATGTTGAAAGGTCTGATGTTTGTAAAGAATCATTAGAGAGCACACAGAGCCATTTTGAACTTGATTCCATATTTCTAAAAGGTGTGTGTGGCCCTCAAGCAGATAGATCAATCATGTAAGACACTGAAAAAACAAGAGAATAAAGCAAACCTCCGGCACAACGTTTTTTCTTTCCTGTCTTGGGGTGTTCCCACTGCGTCTTCATCTCATCGTGGCTGTTGGTAAACAAGGACAAAAGAAGATTGGAAAGAACAAACTGGCCTTGGTCTCCATTTCATTTATCCTTTTATGTACACTGGGACGGCATCATTGGGATGCAAATGTACCAGATTTTTTGACACAAAAAATAGAATAATAGAATAGACTGCTCATCTGCAGTCTATTCTAATAGGTTGGTGTTTGTTTATAAAGGAAATACTGTTGTTTGGCCACTGACCACATTTTATATTTGGAGGTAAAGATAACCAGGTTGTGTTACTTCCTGTGTCACCATGAGCCCTCCAGTGCACTGTCCCACCACTGTGGAGGGTTTAGGATTTCATATTCAGACCAACATGACAGTGTTACTGCTATCATCTCTTATCTACACTAGACTACTGCACAATTGTAATGCAACATCAGTATAACTCTCAGTCTTACCAAGACATTTCATGTTAAATAGGTTTCTAGCAGCATCAATTCACACGTAAACCCACCGTGACGTGAGCTCTGTAGGATAGGCTCCACTTCATAATTCCCGCTAAAAGGTCAGACATCAGAGCTTGTTGAAAGTGGTATAGCTAGTAAACTGTTTTAGTCACACACCGACAACCCCGACCGCATACTTTGGTTTTGAAGTGGGACCGAGTTAACCTCCTCAATACTTTAGGGGTTGGCAGTTAACGCAACTAGCCTAAATGATCCTACTCACCTTGCATAATAGACCCAACCATCTTTCGTGGATCTCTCTTCCCATCCGGGAGGTAACTCGTCCTCACTATCAGTATCGTCCATACCTGCGTATTTAAGAGCTGCCATAACTCAGCTTTTCATAAACGTAGGCTACAAAGTGATGCTGCACACACAAAACCAGCAAAAACCAACAAGAATGAACGCAACTGTCAAAGTGAAGCGGTCAGCCGGCACTTCCGCAATAACACAGTGACGATCGCCGCATTGCCTTTTGGGAAATTGAGGCGTGCGAAACGTGCGGCGATTGGCACACCAAAATAAGAGCCCTTTGTTGGACATTTAAACTTTCGTATTCATTTAAAGGTTTCAACTTTATGCCTTGTTGACTATTTCAATGTTAGTCTGAATCCGGGCCTAAAGCCACCAACGCACCCTGTAGGCCTAATATTGACCACCAGCACCAAATAACAGTCTATATCAAATCAGAGCAATGAACAGGACCTATAGGCTAGGCCTGACTCTTTATGACTCGCATTTAAACTCAAATTCCAATACAAACTATTAAAATAAGTATAGTCTTTTACTACATTTCTAGGGTAGAATATGCAGTAGCAATAGCCTACTTTTCATTATAACTTATTATAACTGTATCCAGAAGGCTTTCTAAGGCAACTTTATTTTACAGTTTGGCTACCTTAACTAATTTTGTTTAATGTCTACTGGTCAGCATGATGATTTACCAGCTGTATCACACTTAACCCAAAAAACTGATATCCATGACAGCTGACCAAAATATGTGGTTGTAAAGGAGAAAGTTTCAGCCAGGTAGGCCAAAGCAAATGCAAAAAAAAGCTTTATCCTGTCTCTACTTTGTAGTTTGCTCCTTGCCCCCTCACATAGAGTGACAGCATTTATATCTATCTACTCAGAGTAGCTGCTCATGTGTGAAAGGCTACTTTCCTGAGTTACCACTCATGTTTGCTCACATAATGATGTAACTGCTGCTGAGTAATTTTTGTTGCACACATGAAGAGCTGTCTCCAATGTTACTATTCAATGTCTTCCAAAGAAACTTGAAAATATGAGACACTTGCATGATGCTTTCTTGAAGAACACTCTTACACCAACCAGGCAACTGGTTTAGTTTAATTGGCAGGAACCATTCCTTACTTTCACTTTTTCTCACTGCAAAAATACTCTGAGAGTTCATCCAGCTCCGGTTTGCCTTTCAAAGATTGGCGTATCAACACTTGGATAGTCCGTACATCCCACAGAAATTAGTTACAGAAGTCAAGTTGTGGATGCAATAAAGCAGGACAATCTTCTGTAATCTATAGATGGCCTTATCATGATGGCACAGTCACAAGAATGTGGATGAAATGAGACAATGCAAATGATGCAGAGCTTGAGACAACGTGAGTGAAGACAAAATATATGGGGTCAGACGGGTCTCAATATTAATGAATGCACAGAGAAGGATTCACACTTGTATTTTGTGATTTATATATAAATGACTCTCTTCTCACAAATACATTTCAATGCACACACAAATGGATACCGTCATATATAAATGTAAAATAAATCCATCTATTATAAAAAGTTTCACAAACACATTTCCGATCCACACACAAATGTGTCTTGTTTTAAATAAATGTAATATAAAACCATGAATATATTAATTTAAAAAAGATTTAGAATTTTCATCAAAAATGTGTTTGGATGTTGTTACATTTATATACAAACTGTTACATTTGAATTTACAAAATGCTTTTAATTTGTGAACTTCCTTGCATTCATGTGTGAATTGGCTTGCATTTGTGTGAGATTTTTGAGACTCTCCTAACGTAGCTGGTTTCACAAATGCGTTTTTTTCAACCAGGAACTACCTGTAGCCAATCGGATGTCTTCCTCCTTTTCAGCCAATCACATGAGCGCAGTCCCACAGACAAGGGTCTGCTTATGCCCAGAGACACAGACAGTGTTGCCAACTTAGCGATTTTGTCGCTATATTTAGCGACTTTTCAGCCCCCCTGGCGACTTTTTTTTCAAAACAGCGACAAGCGACAAATCTAGCTTTTTTTTCTGGTGTAATTGGTGACTTTTTCACCGAAGCAAGTATCACTTTTAACGCTTCTCAACGAGCAGCGGGAGCCTCCCGGCCCGTCCCCCGTAACAGAGCACTGACAGACGGCCCGGTCCTCGCGCAGCAGCCCCTCCCAGCTGCGGTCAGAGCAGGAGATACACCTCTCCGCTCGTGTTCCGTTAGCATCACTATTAGCAGTTAGCAGCTTTTCCCACCTCTTCTACAGTCTACGAGTAGTGCAATTCAAAATGTTATGCAGTGCTTTTTTAAACCATGAGCATGTATAATTACTGCTAGACTTAACATTACCACGTTGGTTGTTTATGCGATTGTCACGTTCATAACACTAGAACCTCATCTATTCAAATATTACTGTATAAAACCCCTGTCTACAAATATGCAAATTAGGCGATGACGTCATCTCCAAATATGCAAATTAGGCGATGACGTCATCTGGCGACTTCTAGCGACTTTTTGGACAGCCAATAGCTACTTTCCTTACTGAAGAGTTGGCAACACTGGACACAGAACGGTACAGCACGACTGAATGAGCTCAATGTCAATGCATTATTTTTAAAACTGCCGTAGAGTTGTTTTGCTGCAGTGGACCACGTTTTTGGTGAATCATAAACGAGTCACCAACAATTCCAGCATTTCCAGCGTCCATTTCTCCAAAGAAGAGTTTAGTAACTTTGGCTAGAAGGCTGCTGGCTTTGCAAAGCGGTTATGTCTAGCTGATGCCTGCTGGAGCTGCCATTCTTTACTTCAGACTTCACCGACCCCGTGCTGATTGCCGATCATGTAAGTCACTTATCAGCTTAGCTGTACATTACATTTTACTGTCTCATTAGCTTTAGTTATGCTACTAAAGTGTATTTCACTTATGTGTGTTGCGGTAGTAGGCTACTATGATAACAACGTTAGCTACGTTAGCTTCAAACACTGGGGCTAGGGCTAAATGTTAGCAACACACACAAGTGAAATACACTTTAGTAGCATAACTAAAGCTAATGAGACAGTAAAATGTAATGTACAGCTAAGCTGATAAGTGACTTACATGATCGGCAATCAGCACTGGGTCGGTGAAGTCTGAAGTAAAGAATGGCAGCTCTAGCAGGCATCAGCTAGACATAACCGCTTTGCAAAGCCAGCAGCCTTCTAGCCAAAGTTACTAAACTCTTCTTTGGAGAAATGGACGCTGGAAATGCTGGAATTGTTGGTGACTCGTTTATGATTCACCAAAAACGTGGTCAACTGCAGCAAAACAACTCCACGGCAGTTTTAAAAAAAATAATGCATTGAGGTTGAGCTCATTCAGTCGTGCTGTACCGTCCTCTGTCTCTGGGCATAAGCGGACCCTTGTCTATGGGACTGCGCTCATGTGATTGGCTGAAAACGAGGAAGACATCCGATTGGCTACAGGTAGTTCCTGGTTGAAAAAAACACATTTGTGAATCCAGCGACATTAGGGGAGTCTCAAAATTCCACACACAAATACAGACCAATTCACACATGAATGCAAGGAAGTTCACAAATTAAAAGCATTTTGTAAATTCAAATGTAACAGTTTGTATATAAATGTAACAACATCCAAACACATTTTTGATGAAAATTGCAAATCTTTTTTAAATTAATATATTCATAGTTTTATATTACATTTATTTAAAACAAGACACATTTGTGTGTGGATCGGAAATGTGTTAGTGAAACTTTTTATTATAGATGGATTTATTTTACATTTATATATGACGGTTTTCATTTGTGTGTGCATTGAAATGTATTTGTGAGAAGAGTCATTTATATATAAATCACAAAATACAAGTGAGAATCCTTCTCTGTGCATTCATTAATATTGAGACTGATCTGACTCGATAAAAATATGTTAGGTGTGCGGGGTGAAGTGAATTACTTTGTTCATTTACTTTGTCAAGGTAGAACATTAGTTCATCTAAGAAAACCGTAATAGTTACACCTTTTTTTCCAGCAATGACATGTTCAATGTTTGTAGTTTGTATGTTTGTAATAAAACAATTGTACCGTTACAGAGGCACTTGCACCTACTGTATAGCCCTACTTCTGCTCCACTACATTTCAGAGGGAACTCTTTTACATTTAGACATCATTACACCTTTCTGACAGCTATATGTTTACCACTTAATTTGCAGATTAGGAATTTTAGATATTCGATGCATTGTTGATTGAACAACTAACTACATTCCCAAAAACTACCTGTAAAAACATTAGAATATGAAATGATAACCAAATATTATCAGTATCAATAATCATTACTTTCAAGATTGAAGATTCAGGATTGTTTTTTGGTCATATACCAGGAGCAATGGTCGGGAAAGAAGTCTCTCTCCCTACAATAGTGCAACATAAAGAAAATAAAAGAAGAAAGTATAAAGAGGAACAAACAAGTGAAGTGAGGAATCCAAAAAACTAAATAAATCTGAAATACGCTTACTTTATTATGGGGAGAAATTTGGTCATAAATAAACTAAAAAATAGTGCAAAGATATAGTGCAAATAAAATCTAAAACATGGAGATAGAGTCTAAGCATATCAGTGATTATTGAGAAGTGGGACAAAACAGGGTGCAATGTTGAAAAAATACAAACCCTATGTTTCGGCAAATTAAATTATGTGTATGTATCCAACATATACTAAGCTACTGAGCTAAGCTTTGACACAACCTCCCAGCTTTTGTTTTTTTTACCGTCATTGGCCTATCACCTCCGTCAGATGTCAATTCCGTCAGATTTCCTGTCTGACGGTGTTGACATATTTAACGTTTCTTAAACATAACAAATGGAATTTATCTAGTTGCCATTTGGTTTTTCTGTTGTTGTTAGGTGCTAGTATGAACTACTTCAGGAAAATAAAATTATCAAAACATTTCAAATAACTTCTTCAGAAATTGTAAATCGGTGTTGACATATCATGGTTGTGACACAGGACTTTCAAGATTCGGAATGTAAAATATTTTTAAAAACTACAACACTTATCAGAGCCTGTCTGACTCTAATGTACTCTGCAGAGGGAGAATTTGGCAAGAGGTCCTTCAAAGTGACAGCTGCCCCTTATTTCGCCAGATTTTATTGCGTTTTAGTGAAATGTCTGACGGTGGTGACAAAAAGTGTCCCACCACTTTGAAACCATGTAAAACATGAATGTGTTGAAGAAAAACTGTTTTTATTGATATGACAGATTATTTAGTGTTGCTTTAGATAAAAAAAGCTCTTTTTAATCATTAAAGTACATTTTTAATAGGTTTTATTGCATATGAAAGATTCAAACCCTCTCTGTGGACACACTGTTTTGGACGTCGTGAGAAGATAACAAGTGTCATATATTTGACATAATAATGATAAAATTACATTTAAGGGGATAATTGTGCACCAGACATTCTATTCTTAATCCCTAATAACATCTACAATTTTAAATATTTTTAGTTTTAAATATAACAGCAGTTACACATGGTATGTTTGCGTTAATACTTCAAGTGTTTAACTTTTAATTTTACATTTTTGTATTATATTTTAAATATTGCCTACATAGATAGTTATGTACTTGAAGCGTGGTAGGCTTAAGTCTTTAAAAGTAGGTTGTCGAACCTTTTTCGGGACTGTAGATACCCACAGTATTAAGCTCGAAAAAATAACAGTAAATGTATGTAAGGTGTAAACTATATGACGACCCATGCAGTGGTGATGACCATAGACTCTGGTAATGACCATACTGTGGTAATAATGACATGACTTTCCTCTGATGCTGGCTTGAGACTTGAGCTGCTCACAACCTCATTCCTGACGAACTGCGCATGCCCGCGGGCAGCAGAGAGGGGCGGGGCCAAGAGGTGGGCTGACCAACTGTAGGCAAGTGTGTGTTTGTGTGTGTGTGTGTTTGTGTGTGTGTGTGTCTCAACGATAGAGGTCTCAACGTTGCACGAAATGTGTCTCCTCTCAGCAAAGACACACAGTAACGTGAGACGTGCGAGTTAACGTTTTGTTTTGCTTTTTGTTGCCTGAAGATTGTTTTAATGTTAAACTCTATATATTAAAAACATTCCGCTTGTAAACCGCAATATTTAATGGGCAAAAGCTGCCGTTTTGGTTTCTTCTGAAGAGTGTCCGCTTCCCCTCCCCTCGATGAAGCGCTGCGATGCCCTCTGATTTTATATCCCTCCTTAGCTCGGATCTCGACCTCAATTCCCCAAAATCTCTATACTCAAAAGGTAAGAGTGTGTTACATAGAGGTTGTCGTGACGACACTAGGCCGTTTTTTCCCGGCTTAATCAGCAGCAATGTGAGAGTCTTAGTAGCTCATGTTAAGCTGTTAGCTAGCTGTTAGCTTTTTTTCCTGCTGTTAGCCAGCCTAGCTAGCTCAGCTAGCTAGGCTGGCTTCGTGCTGTGACGACTACCTGGCTGGTTAGCTTGTACATGTCACATGCCTGGAAGACGCTAGACTGTGCGTCTAATCAAACCAGTGAGATCATATGGAAGTGATTGGATCTGTCATTGTGTAGTGAGCTGGTGGCTAGCATTATGCTAGTTAGATATTATTAGCTATCCACAGCTACGGTTGGTCGTTTTCCATCCCAACACATTGTTCAGTGGTTTTATTAAGTCTCGGATTATGCAGATGTGTGACAATACATGTTTGTATCACCAGGGAAGCACGGAACATAGTAGATATATGTATGCTTGTTTTGCATTTGCTGCTTGTTTAGTTTTTTGGAGTGTTTTGGTTAATGGGTGGAAACGAGCCAGAGTTGGTCCTGCACACACTCTCTGGTTTCACTCAAAGAATGCAGTTGTTAGCACCTTCAAAGCAGGGTATAGCATTCTCCCTGTCCGGATAAAGGGTTTGCTGGGGCCACTAGTGCCAACATTTAATCCATCTGTAATACTCTCCGGACACGTGTCAGCCAACTGTTATGTTATTATTAGGTGGGTGATGCTGCAGCATCCAGAAACTGGACCGTTAACTGCTGTTGTGGTCAGCTGGGTTAGTACTAAACTGCACTGGCCTTCAGCAGCACTTTATCTGTAGGTAACTGGTGAATTTGTTCCCTGTTAACAAAATCTACTCCATGTGGAGGGAAATCGATTGTGAATTTGCTACTGGCAGCTATCATGCTGTTGGTTATTTATGTTGTGTGATGCTTCTCTTAAAGTGGTAACTTGAGATGCATGGATTTCTGCATTGTGATAATACACTGGTGGACAGCAGGGCTCCCTCTTGTTAATTTAACTGCATGGTCGTAGATGTAGTCCACATTTTGTTTGCTGTTGGTGAAAAATAGCATTTATATCCCATACAATCTTGACCTGCCCTCTCTACCTGCTGGTCCCACATCTGTTTGGCTGCTATGTATAAGGTGCTCATGAGCCAGCAGAAAGCACCGCTCTAATGCTCCGTTGGCCCTGCCATATGGCCACACTGTATCACATGATGCCTGTATATTTATATCTCTGTAATTGTGTGCGTGTGCTCTTGTCCGGGTCAAGTTAGCAGGCGCGCTCATCAAAGATAGTTGGAGACCTCATGTGCATGACCCTTTATGTGATAGAGGGGTCGGCAGGCCAAGGAGCCTTTCGACCCTGCACCATTAAACCCTCAGTTCATTATTACAAAAAGATTTTGTATTCAATGCATCCCAATTTTGGATTTTTATACACTTTCCTGTTGAATGGCCACAATCATGCCAACTCATTGGTTGAGGTTAAATTTACATTAAAGAAAAGATAAGCATATGTTTTAGGATTGTTAAATATTCAAAAAATAAGAGTGTGCTGCCTAGACACTGGCTTAAGTTTGTTCTGTTTGGCAATAGCATCCATCCTCATTCACCCCCTCTAACCTCAAGTGGAATTTGATGTGATTTTGCACGTAGGCTTAATATGTTGTAATCTTTGCATAATACAACTTGTATATGATCATATCTTGCTCTTAGTTTAAGTGTTTTCATTTAAACGGATAGAAAATTAAATTCCACCAAAAGACAGTTTAGTTTCGGTTGGCGGGAAGCAAATCTTAAATCAACTTGAGCTGTGGCATCAGTGTGTACAATTTTAAGACCCAATGTTGTGATCCTGACACACAGGGCATGCTTATAGATTTGATCCAACCATAAAATAACCATAATAATAAAAATTATAGTGTACAATAACTGTACATTTATAATTATTTATTAATTCCTGGATATTATTAATTTGGTAGAAAGTATTTGCTTAATTGTTCACACTGCAGTCCGCAGATTGTCTAGAGAAAATGGACTTCTGAAAAGAAAGTTGTTGGAGAGATTTAACGTAGTTTTTCGTTTGTAGGCACAACAATGTTGTCCAGTGTATTGGGGTGACAGCAGAAATCTAAGAGATTAACAATTTAAAACTCAAATAAATAAAACTGCCTTCTGCATGGCTAGATACCTTTAGCAATGAGTGAGACAATTTTACTGGCTGTATTTCTCAGCTCTAAAACAGGCTGTAATATTTCTGTCGTTCATTTTTGTGCATTCTATAAAAAAATAACCCTGACAAAATGAGAATTCATCATCATTCATTTCTGTTGTCCTATTGTTATTTTGTTGTGCCTGAACTAAGTGTGTATATATTTCGGTGCACGCATCTGTTAAGATTTGTTTGCTGTCAGTCATCTGAGACATATGAGAGGGAATGAAATTGCTTCCTGGAAATAATCCTTTAGAACAGTGCTTCTCAAATGGTGGAGCGCGCCCCCCTGGGGGGGCGCCGTGAGTTGTCAGGGGGGGGGGGGGGCGCGGGCTGCCTTGATTTCCAACTGACCAAAAAAAAAATTTTATTTATTTTTTTTTATTATTTTTTTAAGTGCTAGCAAGCGCTATGTGTGCTTTTGTATGGTCATATCCGCGCGAAAGGCCGCAATTTGCAGTAAATAAATGTCCACATGTGTCTCCAACTATGTTTACAACTATGTTTACAGTTTAAAAATGTTTTGAATGAAATGCAAACCTCAGTGAATCATTTGCTCTTGTTTCTCTGTCCTGAGATTCACACAGACTGAGTAGTCTTGTTTAAATGTTACAAATTGAGCTAATATACTGAACTTTGAATTTTTTTGCTGCAGAAGTTATCTCAGCTAATTTTTGTTATCTAATTTGATAATAAGGTGATTGTATGCAGAATGCTCGTGCCAGAAACTCATACAGTGGTTTTGTACAGATAAATAAATAAATAAATATTAGCAGGTTCTCAATAGTATTTCCATTTGGGGGGGCGCGAAAAAAATTCTGTCCCCTAGGGGGGGCATGACAGAAAATAATTGAGAACCACTGCTTTAGAAGCATGCTGCCTCATAACTTTCACTGACACATCAATGTATGTTATGTCAATGCACCTATGTAAGCTAGTACAGTGGTTGATTGAAGGCTAGGCTAACAACCACCAAGGTCAAAATACATACAGTTTGCATAACTGTATCTCTAGGGTTCATGTAAAGTAGATGCACGTGAAAGTAATTGGGTTATATCTTAAGCTGAAACCACTTAACTGGTTTATTCATCTACATAAGCAGTGCATGAAGAATCAAATAGAGGATCCAGCCCAGCCTTTCCTTGTAAGTGTAATTTAATTTCAATATAAAACAGAGATGGTGTGAAAAGCCAAAAACAGCATTCTTTGCGGTTTCAGTGAAGTCAGTAGCTCCTTTGTCTGCATGCTGGCTTGAGCATATTGTTATGTGTTCAGAAATATAAATAAAGCAGCCATAATTGGGCACTGCGATACATTCTTGCATATTCTTTCATTTGCAACCAAAACATCGGCCTCATGAATCAGTCCAAAGCCAGCTGCAAAGAATAAAAATGGACTGGTGGCCTTTAAGGCATGTGTAATATGAGCAGGAGGACATAACTATGTGATGAGGTCATTTAATTGTTCTAAGCGTAGGTTAAAGACAGTCAGCCCCCTGGTCGGCTTGTGTGTTGCAGGCAGCCTACCCTTTTGGGCATACTCTGACAGGATTCTGGAGAATAAACGTGTACAGATGTCGTCTGACTTCTATAAAAGCAAGATTGAGAGACCAACACAGAAAATCTTGTCCAGCCAGTACCAAATGGTCTTCGTGTGCACTGTCGCCAATTTCATGTTCATCTGTTTGACCACAAACAACATGCATTTGAGGTGTTTTGCTTTATTTCCTAAAGCTGCAAACTTTTGTTTTGTAGGGAAATGTGTGTATACTAAGGAAAGTATGTTATCAAAAGTATTGTTTTTATATTGGTACCAAACCTACACAAGCCGCGCCATTGTTTGTTTATACAAAACACTGTTTTGCATTCTGTTCACTCCTTGGGTAGTCTACGGTGCCCACCCTCTCTACCATTGTGTATACTGCGCCCTGACCCCCTCCAAAGTGTGTTAACTTATGAGAGGGGATATGCTGAAAGACACATTTCAATGTAACCATTGACGTATAAAGTAACTTAAAGTTTGGCAATTACATTTTATGGTTGATAAGCTTCATGGGTCCCCCATCCCACCCCCACATTGATCCTTTGAAATGCCCCTGAACTTGTAACATACACTGTACGGACCAAAACACTAATCGATTAATCGAGAAAATAATCGACAGATTAATCGATTATCAAAAAATCGTTTGTTGCAGCCCTAAAGCTGCGAACACACCAAACTGGCCGTGCGGCGAGATTACATACAAAGTCAATTAGAGCTGAAACGATTCATCGATTGATTCGAGTAATTCGATTACAAAAAAGGATCGATGAATTTTTCTTGCCTCGAGTCATCGTTTATTTAATTTTACAGTTGAGGTCACGGTTTTCCGCACGGACCATTTTTAGTGTGACACAACCCACAGAACGGTTTTCCGCACGGACCATTTTTAGTGTGACACTGAGCAGACAGACGCGGCCATAGACATTATACAGCTGCTGCGAACGGCGAATCGCGACCGTTTGATAACGTGCATAAATTATAACTTATACAGCGATCGGGAAACCCCATGCACTCACTCAAACAGGTGATGCAAAACAAACTCAGGGGAAGCACGTTTCAACCGTGGAATGATAGTTTACTGCGCCAACTTGCCTGCGAGGGGAGAAGGGAGGGAGAAGGAAAAGGAAACTTCACCTAACAGACGCTCCGGCTGACTGACAGCTATAATGTCATCCGCACTGAACAACTCACATCTTAAAACACTATACGAAAATAACAAACACTGTGACCTATAAAGAGCGATCAGTTTTTCATACTGCGACCGTGAGCGTGTTGAACACTGGTTTACGCTCGCCTCAAGACGGTCGGGCTCGTTCTCGTCACTCACAGCCCGCTGAGAAATGCTCCTCGCGGTGTACAAAGAATTGCATCCGCGAGGGGATAAGGTTCATCCAGTCATGACATAAAGAGCGACCAGTCTGACAAACTACAAACGTAAGCGAGTGTTGAACTACACTTGCGCGCGCCTAGAGAGGGCCAGGCTGCGCTCCTCACTCACAGCCCGGTGAGAAATGCGTCCTCGCGATGAAGCTTGTCCACTCGCGGAAACTGTTCTGTGCGCGCAAGGTTTTCACGTCAGTTTTTATAAAAAATATGCACCACACAAGGAGTTCAAACTTAAACTAGAACTGCAAGCAGTTTTGACCGGGGGCCAAGCCTCCGACGCAACTCGTCGTCAACCGCTGCGCCGGCCGCTCACTTCACAGAACCTGCGGATGTAAAGTTTTTGACCGTGGGATGTTCGGTTTAGGAGTTGTATAGGTATCGCTGTTTATGGATGAATTTCGCGAAACTGCCACGGTGGAACGATGCAGCTCAATTCACAGAACAAGTGGATGTCAAGTTTTTTTTATGTGCGATGTTTGGTTGGAGAGTTATGAGCAAAAGCAGATTGTCAGCCTTGACAAAATGGCGGCCGGAGCTAATTGCACAATGTAATGTCAATGGACATGCTAGCTGAGATTAGCATTCCCGCCTTTTTTCTTTGATGGAAAAAAAAAATCTAATTTTATTAAAAAGTCCCTTACACATTACTATTTCTTGGCCATATTTTTTATATAGACTTGTGTATGCCCCTTGATGGTTTCCCGTGAGTTTTAAGAAAATTCCTTCGGCCAATTAGGAGATATAAAATTTCCTAATTTATGGCGCCCCCTTATGGCGAAATTCTCCAAATTTTTTATTGAACGCAATTAAGGGTAGCCCCAACATATGTCTAAAATTTGGACTTGATCCGACTTATGATTTTGGATTTATGAATTTCTACGTAAAACGTAGCTAATCAACAAATATTTAAAACGCTACCCTTTCTCTATCCATGGTCGGATCAAAATGCTTTAGCATGATTTCTTTCCGTGTGGGTCGGTAGATGTTCTGTGCAAAGTTTGGTGTCAATTGTCCAAAAATTGTGGGAGGAGTAGCGAAAAATATGTTTTTCAGTTTTCGCGATTTTGCGAAAAATCTATAATATCGCAAATGGGCGTGGCCTATGCCAAATTATGCAGCTGACTCCAGTGCATCTGTGGATACAATTTTTGACTGTGGGACGATCGGTGTGGGAGTTATGACCCCAAACGCGTTTTCCTTCGTTGTAGCGCCACCTAGTGGCCGGCATGTCTGATTTTTTTTGTATGCTGAGAATTCACGGACCTGGATCTAGTCATGCAATTGGCATGTCTGCACCCTTTACGGTTTGGGCTGGGGACACAGTTCTAGCGGCGACAAATAAGAATAATAATCGCCACTAAAACAATAGGGTTCCCTGCCCCGCAGGGCTTGGGAACCGCGTTGCTGTGCAAAACGCGGTCCCAGCTCCTGCTCGAGCTTGGCCCCCTAATGAAAGTTAAGAGATGATAGAACCATAAACCGATTGTAAAAGAAAAGGCAGCCACCAGAGCATCAGCAGCATCCCCAGTTAGTCATAGTCAAATCAAACTTACTATATAGAGTCATTTTCATACACAAAAAGTCAGCATAGAGTGCTGTACATATAAAAACATATTGACTCCCTCCCATACCCATCCACAGAGCAGAACATTGCAGATTGCACAATTAATGTTGTTTAAATCCCTCTGTAGGGAGACCAGGGGCAAGTGTAACACTTGTTTTTTGATTAGTCAAAAACATCTTGAACAATTTGGATAATTTATTCTGTGTTGAGTTACTGTGCTCTACTAGTTAATACAAATTGTATTTATTTTATAAGCAATAGATGTCCTATAAATACAAGAGTATAGGCCTATAGTAATAGCAAGTATTTTACCTCTTCACAAGCATTCATTTAAAGATAAATGAAAATACCGTGATATAATACCGTTACCGTCTATGCTTCAAATTATACCGTGATATACATTTTAGGCCATACCGTACAGCCCTAGTACAAGTACAGACTGATAAACAATGGGAAAGTAACTAAATTGGTACTTTTGGTAGAAAATATGGTTTGCTACTCCATGCATTTTTTAAATAAAAAATGTTGATTTTTCAAAAAAGGAAACAAATTGGTTGTTCATTATTAATTGACATGTGTTATTTTCTCATGTTTATTTATAATTACTTTTCAATTGAGCAATGTATGTTTTATCTGATTACTCGATTAATCGATGGAATAATGGGTAGAATAATCGATTACTAAAATATTCGATAGCTGCAGCCCTAAAGTCAATGTACTAGCTCGTGGCCGTGCGTCCACCCAAGAATCGGCAGCGGCCGCGCCTCATCGCAGTGCGTGAATCGAAGGCGCTGCCATTTGCGGCGCGGCCAACATATGCGGCGAACGCAGAAGATGAAATTATTTATCTTTTTGGCGTCGCCGCGATAGCCAATCAGCGTTGAGATTGCCCGGTGGTCTGCAAGACAAGGTGGGCGTGTGGAGTGAGGACATTTGGCTTCCAATACATTCTGCAAATATGTGTATTTTGCATCTGTTTAGCTGTTGGTTGTACTTTAGCCAAGGTAGCGCCGGTTAGCATAGTGAAACTCACCCAGCTGTGTGTTGTTCCTGAGGATAATATGAACCCAAACTTGACGGCAGTGTCCGTGTGGAATTCCAATATAGTTCAGCGAAGCACCGGTGTTGTCCTCCGCCAGACCCGGCACACTTTCACTTTCAGGTAGGCTGATGTCTCCCTTTATTTTTGCAGCTGAGCACACACTG
Source organism: Hyperoplus immaculatus (assembly GCA_949357725.1). Lineage (NCBI taxonomy): Eukaryota > Metazoa > Chordata > Actinopteri > Uranoscopiformes > Ammodytidae > Hyperoplus > Hyperoplus immaculatus. Next base: position 21,141,439 of record OX442354.1, on the reverse strand, counting down.
CTGTTGTTATTGTGTTTAGTATGTTGCTGAATTGCTGTTAATGTGTAATGTGTGTGTATTTGCGATCGGGGTGCGTCTTCATGCTGTTTTAATGATATTTGTGACATGACTGCCGCTGGTTACACAGTGAACCTACATCTGTATTTTTTGGCACAGCTGGACCATGTTGTTGTTGTTGTTGCACCGTAAGTGTGACGGGTCTGATCGCCTCTTGCGTTCACACAGCCAAGGCGGCGGCGGCGGCTGCGGTTAATATGGCCCAATATGACCAAGCGGCGAGCCTCCTGCGTTCACGCGGCCAAATGCTGCAGGGGGCCAGTGCGGTGTGTTCCCAGCTTAATACACTGTCTGGCTTCCCATCAATATGTTTCCGATTTTCACCCTTCCACACCACTACACTATAAATGTATCTATGAAGTTTATTTCTGATGATTACTTTGCTACATTATTGTGAATTATGAATGGAACCAACAACGGCTGAAATAAACTATTCTACAGTTTGCCTATCTTCCCCTATGTACAGTATACAGTAATATTTTTGTATTCTTGGCTGACTGTGGTGGTTTGCAAAGAGCCCCTGACTGCAGGTATAAAGTGTATAAAATGTGTGAATGCTCGGGGTTGCATATGAATTAGCAGGTTGAATGCAAATTCAGTGGAGACACAGTCAAGACAAAGGTCATGTTGGGCTGCCAGACGATCTATAATACAGACATGGACAAAGACTCTCTTTTCACACTAGGCACAAAGCACAACAGATACAGTTGGAGGGTTACCGTGACGATCATGCACACTTTGCTATTTGCTAAGGTCACATTCAAGTTATTGTTGGTGTCTTAATATGTATTGTCCAAGACACATACGTGTATTGAGAGTTGTCTGTTTAAGTATGGTCATGTTGTGAACAGTTTCACTGACAGCAACTTTTCACTTTTCTACTTAGGAGACTGTTCACAATAAGACCTGTCAATAGGGCTGCAACGATACAAAAACTCACAATTCGATTTGTATCACAATTTTTGACCCACGATTTGATACATACAACGATTTTTTAAATGTAAGAAGCATTTTAAGATTTAGAATATAATGTAACATTTAGTAATAATTAACCTGACCAGATTTGAACACAAAGAACAAAATAAGCAACACGAATAAATAAACCAAAGACATAACATTTCTCTCTTCTCTGTAACAAAATAATACTATTGAAAAATAAAAAAAGAACTGTTGCACCAACTATTGATGTATGAATCAAGTTAGAAAACAAATAAACACTTTACAGCTACAGATTCCTTAACCAAATCTTTTAAACAAAACCTAAAAATATATATATATATATTATTTTTTTAATTGCGATTCTGCATTTTCACACCGCGATGCGGGATCGTGGCTCTGTGTATCGCGATTCTCGGTTCGATACACATATTGTTACAGCCCTACCTGTCAACTATCACCTCAAACCCTAAAACCCTTCTGCTCGACTGTAATGGGACATTTGTTGCAGGCATAACGAGCTGAACAAGTTTTATTGTATTTTTAAGGGAAGTATCCCCTTTAGACAGATCAGCTCTGGATAAACAATGGAGCATGGCGTCTGTCCGTGTGAACCACAGCACTGTGTAGTTCTTTGTGTGAACTGCAGTGACTTGGTGTTGTCACTCGCTCAACAGCATCGCTGACATCACAGAAGTGCCAGATCATGTGTCTTGTCACTTTCACCATTCTGCTGGTGCTAAGTCATAGCTCAGTATCAGATAACTACTACACACGCTGGGTGCTGCTGATGCACAGCTGAAATTTCCATGTCAGGGGTGTTGATTGGTCCTTGTTTCTTAGCAACCGGACTACCTAATAGTGTGTTTATCTGCCATCAGATGTGGTTGACTCCAGTGTCACTGCAGTGATTGGTTATAGTCTTATAGGAATCATTCTACCATCGGATATCTAGGAATATCTCTGTGGGTCATATTACACTACACTTCATTGGAGTATGATTTAGTTTATCTTAAGATAGCCTGTGTTGCTTGCTGCATTTTTTAGATAAGTGGAAAGAAAATATGATCATCGAGACCCAGGTGTGCTTTCACTCCTATTCCAGGATTGCTTCCACTCATCATTGAAAATGACAACAAACAACTGAGTGAGAAACAGCAGTAGTTATGTTATTAACATCTCTGTTACATTAGAATAAGTGAAAATAATTATTGACCCAATTGCATTTTGTGAATAAAATTTATTGACTGTATTTAATGAGAGAAGTTGCTCCTTAAATTGTTATCGAATATTGTATCTAGCTGTCATAAGTGTCACTGCTTCTGTAAAGAATCCTGTATAAGATATAAGTCCTGCCTGGTATGTATGGAACCCTGTTCCACTCAGGAAGTTAAGTATCATGTATGCTTGCTTGGTATTCAAGGGGTTTAACTTGGGAGGACACCATCATCAAGTTAACTGCATTGCTGCGCAAGCTATTTGGAAAGTGTATTGAGCCAAGCTACCGGTTCTAGTACTCTACATCAAATTAAGCCTCACTACTACATTAGTACACTGAAGCTAGAGCAACATTGCAAAAGTAGCTTAATTTGTCAACAGTTTTTTTTTGTTTTACTTTGAATAAACTTCATTCCAAGTCAATGCTATCTCTGTGATCAATACAACTGACAGTCAAACAGATAAAGGGGAAACCTATTCATTTCCACTGTATTTTAAACAAAAAGCTAATTATTATTCTAAATTTGGACGTTAATTTGTGAGTGTTATTGGAAAATTATCCTATAAAGGCCAGGATACACTAGCCCGATAATCGGACATGGTCGGAGAGTCTGGAGGGGGCGGGGACACAAATCTGTTTGGTGTGTTCGTTGACGTCGGCCGTCGTAGATGTTGTCGGGCTTCTTTTCAGCCGATTGAAGATGGGCAGTCTTTCAGTCTGTGCAATTTGATTGGTGGAGGGCTAGCGAATCAGTAAAGCCCGGAAGTGAGGCGGGTAGCACAAACAGCTGACAACAGTATCGCATCGCTAGACATTGTTTTAATGTGTTTGTTTGTTTCGTTCAGCGAGTACTCGCATGCATCAACCCTTCTTGCCTGCTCGACACTCTCTGCTAAAAATGGTGGTCTTTATGGTCCATAGATATAAATACGTATTTACATCTATGTTTATGGTCTAGAGAGCTGTCCCATCATTTCCGGCTTCCGTATTTTTTTGGGCCACAATACAGATTAGCGCCGCCTGCTGTTATGGAGACATTACGTCCAGCGCAAGCGTAGAGCGTACGAAAAGTCAGTAGTCGGCTCGGTGTGTTCCTGGCACTTTTTTGGCCGCGACGGGCAGACTGGAGCTGCCTGAATCGGCAGACTCCATTTTCGGGCGACGGTCGGTAGTCGGACCGGTGTGTCCTGGCCTTAAGTGAACACAGCAAAAGTTACCACCTGCATGTGAGATGCCTATGTTCGCAGTGTGCGAGTAACGACTAAAAGCATGTGCTGCACTTTCTGGTTCTGACTGAAACAATGATATTATTTTATTATCTCAGAAATAATATTTCAGTTTTATTATTTTGCTGTCCCTTGTGATATGTGACTTACTGATCCTGAGCAGTTGGATTTCAGACCACAGCGAAAAGCTCCGTTGTGCTTGTGCTTCAGAAATGCTTGGGGGAAAGTTGCTTGTGTGTACAACTGGACAATAAAATATTGTCTGATTAAAAAACGCTAAGCTTCTGGAAAGTTATTTGAGTCCGCAAAACAGCAACGCTACCACCACAGAAATGTAGTAACACTAGTAACGTCGCTACTGCCCAGTAGTGGTTAACTGAAAGCAAAAGGGCCATTTTAAAAATGCGTGCAATTTAACCATGAAAGTTGTTTAAGTAAGTGGGTTCCATTCCCATACAGACCAAAGACAGAACTGCTGAACTCACAGCTATAGCAAAATGCCCACTTGTGAAAAGTGGAAAACTGTTTTCCAGTTACTTGAGCCTGTATTAAACAATAATCTCATTCATGTTTTTCAAAGCCTAATTTATCTTCTCCTGCTCATCCTTTGTAACAGAGTCGGTATATGACCTCCTCCCCAAAGAACTCCAGCTCCAGCCGTCGTCCACCCAGACAGACCCAGCCACCATGAGCCAGACGAGTGGTGGAGAGGTGGGAACACCCCCCTCTGCAGCTTTGGCTTCAGGTGAGCTACCTTCACTGTGTGAAAACAATGATCTCAGATCCGTTTCCCCATGCCAAACTATTCCCCAAGACAGGAGGGGCATAGAAACTAATCTGGCCTTGTATCAGTGTCCGGGGGCAACTTCACCCTTTCACCAACTTTGGAGACAATTGATATTTCTGACTGTTATGTGACAGATTATAATTGCTAGCATAGTAGTTATTCTTCAGGTATTGCATTGACATAATGCTGGCATGACAAAGCAAAGTCCTATCAGATGTGACTTTGGCATATCAGTGGATTTTCGCTGGTTCCATGAGACTAGAATGGTTTGAAGCTGATTTTTTTTTTACAGTTGGTCAGTGAGCTTGTTTGGCATTGTCGTTGTCAGGTGACCTTCTTAGGTTGTTAAGACTAGTCTTAGAATGTCTTACTAACTATAAACCATGCTAGTGGCGGTGACTCTAATTTAAGAAGCTCAATCAAGTCCTTGTTCCCGAATGACAACTCCCAAGAAATGTTTGCATTAACAGCATGTTAACGTAGCTTGTTATTTCTCACTTCATTAATTTTTTCAGCAGCATTTTACCCTGTGATGCTTTTTCTTAATGCTTATCTTTTCTCATGGCTTTTAAGATAGTTAACATTCTATGTAGTTGGTCTAGCTTTAGAGCTGCAGCATAACCCCATGCAACCTTACAGCACAGTTGATCCAGAAACGTATTTGCTTTCGCTTAAGCATTCATCTAAAGGTGCGAACACACTGCACTCTGTCGCGCGGCGAGTTTACATCAAGTTAATGACACCGCACGAATGGGCGGCCGGCGGCGAGCGGTTCGCACGGCCAGGGCGGCGCGGCCGCCGCAGGAGTTGAAAATATCGCGGCCAGTCAGCATTGAGCTCCTCCCGACGTCACTCACTTCGGGACGACGGACAGAAGAAATTAAGATGGATGAAAACATAATAGTCACAGTTTGCTCCCATAAGTTCTGTGAATAGCCTATGTGTCTGTTGCCTGCTGTGTACAGCTATCAGTTTTGCTTTATGAACCAAGGTCCCCTCAGCACCGGTTAGCACCAGCACCAGCATATCCCCGGAGTAGTGATCGGGCGGTGGGCGGCGGACACAATATGACCCAATATGATCACGCAGCGCGGAACCTGCGATTCGCGCGGCGCCGCGGAGTGCAGTGTGTTTGCACCTTAAGACTTTCATAATGTTATGACATTATATTGTTTACAGGTATCTGCATCTGTATCAGCACATTTGAATGATCGTATCTCTCTAGGTGTCAGTATTGTTAGGTTTTGTTTTTGAATGCCAACAAGTGCCTGAACCAGAAACAGCTTTTCAGTCATTTGACAGTTGATTGAGTTTTCAAACTGTTTCCGCTTTGCAGCTACATCATTTAATCTACTCATTTGATTCAAAGCAGCTGACCTTTTTAGGGATTATGAAGGTTATGTCTCTTTGAAACAGTGAAGTTGCCCCTAGCAATTGTTGGACTGTCCTTTTTTAAATATCATTCTGCAAACCAAAAGAATATGCTCTGATCTTGGATCATGGTTCAGGGCAGCCAACACCATCTTTAACTTTATGTTCATCCAGAGAGCAAACTAACTGGTCAAAAGTTATATTGCAGGGAGCGCTTCTGTTAACGCTACCTTTTTAACTATCCTTTCTGACCCAGCTGGCCCTAAGTAGTGCTGATCAAAAGCATGTCTATTGTTTTGTCCTTCAGATCATCATTAACTAAATACACATGCTTCAAAATGTCTATAAATGATCAACTTCAAAAGTTACGCCTTCCTTCAGTGTATTAACTCATCCAATTTACTGATTGACAGAAGTTGAATCTTGAATGATCAGCTCTCTTGTTGCTCATTGGCTGTCTCGTTTTTATTGCAGGAAGTTCCCTCTGAGGCAGGGAGTGTCTGCATATAAAATGGTCTGCAGTTCACTGCTCCATAGGTCAGAGGCTTGTTTATTCTGTCTCCATGGCTACGCTCAGTCCCAACCAAATCTTCCAATTGGCATGCGCAAACTACTGTTTTCTACTGAATGCACATTGCACAAACTGTACTGTAACCCTGGCAAATTTAATTTGGCGCCACATTACCAGCTTGCAAATTTGGCTGTACAAGAAAGTTTCAACCAGATTTTGTGATGTTTCTTTCTGGCAATGTGTATGTAACGATTTGTAGCTTGCTTTTGTTTTTGTAAACAAAGCATGTCAGTTTTGTCACATTGATTTTAATTGAGAGGTTTTGTAGGAATCAAAATATTGTGGGACCTATAGTACCCTTCTCAACTTTAACTTCAGTATATTTAATCAGTGCTTGACCGCTCTCGCATGCACAGTGAGAGCATATAACCAACAACAGTCTGTTGAAATTAGAGTTGGGAAGAGGGGAAATCAATACAAATCATGCACAAATTCAGCTTCTTGAATGGGACTGCTAGCCTGCACTGTGCTGAAAATCTGTACTAACTTATTTATATGTATATACTACTGCAGATGCCACCTCCTCCACCCCCAGCACCTCTGCCTCTTCTTCCCTGGCCATGGGAGCCTCATCGACTGGCTCCTCTACCTCATCCTCAGACCATCTCAAGGTTCCCCAGCATCTCCATTCCACTGGAGGGGATGGAGCGGCAGTGCCAGAGATGCAAGTCATGGAGGGTGCTGTATCTGCTCCCAGCCGAGGCAACGGCGGAGCAAACACTGCAACAGGAGACATAGGGTCAGGAGTGTTATCAGGGCTAGGGGTCCAGCAAACTCAAAACACACCATCAAAACGGAGGCCTGTGTTGAGCATATCCCCGCCACCTGAGGACCTTTTTGACGACAGCCAGATGTCTTGTCAAGAGGAACCCACTGCATCTGGTCAACCAGGTCCAGATTCGGAGCATAGCAGCAGCATGTGGGCTGACGAGTCCGTATCCAACTTCAGCTTGAACAGCTCCGTCTCTTACAACGACAACACAGAGGTGCCACGCAAGTCTAGAAAACGCACTCCTCGCCAACGGCCTGGCCCTAAGCCTGCTGCTCCTGAGGACAGCATGGATGTGTTTGATGCTGACAGCGCCAAGGCCCCTCACTTTGTCCTGTCCCAGCTGGGCACTGACAAGACCAGTCCCATAGCCAGGTTGGGTGACCCTTTTCAATTGCACATTCCGTCAGCATTTTAACTCCTTTTACATCTGTCCCTCTGTAGGATTACAGTGAAGGTCATGTCATTTTTTATTATCTGGGGTAATTGCATGTCTGGTATTTATATTAATGTAATTTGATTTTGGTTGTCCTGCAGCTCTCTTGAGTCAGGGACGGCAGTGAAGGGTGGATCACTAGCGACGCAGTTCCCCCAGAGGAGTGACGGGAAGGAGCTAAAGATCCTGGTGCAGCCAGAGACCCAGCACAGAGCTCGCTATCTGACAGAGGGGAGCAGAGGTTCTGTCAAAGACCGCACACAGCAGGGGTTCCCCACTGTCAAGGTTTGACAAAGAAGGCCACCAGCTGTTTCTTGACAGGAAAAATATTAACACCTAAGTTGAAATTAACTGAATAAGGCCAAGGATACACAGTACACGGAGTGTGGAGTACTGTGTACTAAGAGAAAGACACATCAGAAGCATTCACTCATTAACTTATAACCATGAGTATGTTTTAAACTACTTCAAAAGCTTTATAGTACATTAGGTAATCTGCTATATTCTGTGTGGTAGACAGTTATTTGACAAATCAACAACATTTCAGCTGGCAAACAATTGAAAACCAGATCATCCTCTAGCAACATTACGTGGTACTGGAAAGTGGAAGAACGACGCCTGCTCTTTCTTTATTAATAAGGCACTTTACCCTTTACTGCTCCACTGAGGCTGCTATTTGCCAGAAGATAAAATTGTAGCTGTGTTGAGCTGCAATTGTTATTGTGTGTTTAAAGTGTGAAGCACTTAACAAAACGACCAAGAAAGTCTTCAGTGCGACGGTATTGTTTAGCAGTCTAGATGCTAGAAAGTTATTTTTAGAACGTGATATAATCGAAAATGTCTCATCTTCAGTGTATTTCCTTCATACTTTTATGAGATCTTTCTGACAACCTTGGCAAATGATATTGCACATTTCAGTGTGCATGGTTTTTGTTGTGGTCTTATTACCTAACATGGATGCTTCAGTGAGAATCATCACTCCGCATGCATCATTCATACTCACACATTCATTATTATATAATGTTGTGTTTTCTATAAATATTGAAGGTCAAGTCTTTTATGCACTTCTCTGTACTTTTCTTTTGTCCCCAGTTGGAGGGTGTAAGTGAACCAGTTGTGCTGCAGGTGTTTGTAGCAAATGATGCAGGCAGAGTGAAGCCTCACGGTTTCTACCAGGCATGCAAAGTAACTGGACGCAACACCACTGCCTGTAAGGAGGTGGACATAGAGGGCACAACGGTTATCGAGATCCCTCTGGAACCTAGCAATGATATGATGCTTGCGTAAGGACGTTTCTTTTCTTCTTCTTTTTGTGTGGATAATTTGGGATCAGTTCATATGTACACAATGTGACGTCAGAGGTTCCTATTGTGCTTGATTTGTATTCATCATCCTGTGTTGTTTCTACAGGGTGGATTGTGTAGGAATTTTGAAGCTAAGGAATGCAGATGTTGAGGCCCGGATTGGAGTGGCAGGGTCCAAGAAGAAGAGCACACGTGCCAGGCTGGCCTTCAGAGTCACTATCCCCCAACCTGAAGGATCGGTCCTTACTCTACAGGTGCCCTCATCATCTATCCTCTGCAGTAAGTACTTCGGTCCCAACAAAACAACAGAAACCAGTCTAAAGATACAAAATGCAACCACAAGGTTGGGGAATGGTTTGCATCCAGTTGAAGTGCGGTGTTATGTGTCATCTGACCTTAGAACCCTGACCCGCTCTTTGATTCATTTAGACTTTTCTACTCTCCTGTCATTCTCCAGCCCAGCCAGCAGGAGTGCCAGAGATCTTGAAGAAAAGTCTTCACAGCGGCTCAGTGAGAGGAGGAGAGGAACTTTTTATCATCGGAAAGAACTTTCTCAAAGGAACCAAAGTTATTTTTCAGGAGAACATTGCAGGTGCTATAACCAGCTCAGTGTTGTCATATTGGTTTGTTGCTGCATGTAAACCTCAGATGGATTGAGTAATAAAAATATATTTTTGTTGTATTTGTAGATGATAATTCCTGGCAAGCAGAGGCAAATATCGATATGGACCTTTTCCATCAGGTAAACATAATAATATGTAAACTCTTAGTTTTCTCTTTAAAAATATTTTATCTCTCATATCAAACATGCCTGCTTACATTGACTCTTCTTACTAGGAATCTGATTTTCCTGTTGGATCTATAATGTTTTACAGAACCACTTGATTGTGACGGTCCCACCTTTCCACAACCAATCAATCACTTCTTCAGTTTCTGTGGGAATCTTTGTGGCGACCAATGCTGGTAAATCACACGATGCCCAGCCCTTCACCTACACTCCAGAGTCAGGTACAGTCACTAGCTCAAGTACAATTGTCATCTTTGACCTCTTGTAGGCAATTTTGTAAAAGGTGTAGATGGGGCTTCATGATTGTGGCTGACATGGTAATCATATTTGTAGGACTCATTTTGACCATATTATTTTTTAAAGTGCTTGTACTTGCCCTTAACCCATTGATGACGGCTGCTGCGCGATGCCACATTGTATCTCCTGCCTGATGCTGCGTCGCGCAGCATTGTTACTTTATCTAATTTTCATGACGTGCGCAACATAAAATGCACCGTCATTGGTTCAAATACACGAGGTGGGTTTTGTTGATTTTTTTAAGACCACGTGACCACCCAAAAAATGTGTGGTTTGCCGAAAATCAGGCCAATCAAACAATTAATAAATAAATAATAATAAAAAAATACGCCAGCTGTGTTGGTATTAAAGAACAATTAGTGGCGGTCGGAGCGCAGAATCTAGGTCTACAATAGGCTACTGACGAAAATCACACAACACATTGCATCTATTTATTAAAAATATTTATGAATTTAGGCTATATTTTGCTGCTCCAACTCAAATTCAGCCCAGCCAGGCGATAGTTAAGTTTCAGTTTCGTTTTCATCTCCGTGGTATACAGCCGGTTGGACCAGCTGATCGGCTCCCGACAGTAGGAGTCGGTCTGTGTTCCAGTTGTACTGGGAAGTTGGATTTATGGTGCCAGTGATAACTGAACTAAATAATAAAATAAAGCTATCTTCTCCTTCCTATATCTGTCTATCTTTATCCCTCCACTGCACACTCAGTCACTACTATCCATGCTAAAAGGAAGCAGGATTATAACCTCGTTTAGCACATTATTTTTAAATATTTTATATTATTTATTTATTTTTTTCCCCCCCATCTAGTTTTGATGATTTTTTGAAAAATTTGTTGATTTGTAAGCGCTAAGGGAGCATGTTTAAATAAAACCTGTCAACCTTAACTTTAAAATGTATTTTATTTCATGTTTCTATGTGCTACACAGGCTTAGATATTAAGGTTTTGGTAGACTTTACAATTCATACTATTTTTTCAGAAAACCCTCAGGCATTAAGGACATGCATCCTAGATTGTCATCAATGGGTTAAATGGTGATTTGTCTTCTCATGGTCACAAAGCGATCCTGTGTTTCCAATCTTGCCCTCAGCTGATAACTCAATACCCCGAACAATAAAAACAGAGGGGCCATCCCTGGTGAATTCATGTGTATTTGATGGCCAGATCAAATCGGTATCTTCTGAGCAAACTGACTGCTCTGGTCAGCCTTCCAAACGGCAAGAGGACACACCAATGGAAGTGTCCTCCACCACAGTTCACCAAAATCCACCACTCACAGATGTCTTTAAGGTGAGATACCATTAATTTTCAAAAAAGAGGGAACGGGAATATCTACTTCAGAATTGCAGTTGTTAACATTTTTGTTTTCTCTCTTTCCTCAGCCATCCCCTGACCCTCTTGTCTCAGTGCAGCAGACCCTGGAGCTCAGCTCTACTCCTCATCAAGGTGCAGAGTCCTTTCAGACTCCAATGCCCCTACAACCTGAAGATGTGGAGCTGCCCCAGGCACCCCCTGTCTTCCCTAGCCTAGACTCTCTAGGCACCATGCAAAAGCAAGACATTGCACCCCCAACCTCTTTCCCAGTGTCAGGAGATACAACAATTCCCCCTGTGACACCAGAAGTCCCTCAGCAATTCCTCAGAGACCCCCAGGATAACCTGCCTGCTGAGAGTTCCAATAACAGTGGAAGAGCTGTAGTTGTTGCAATGCCCCAGATAGCAACTCCCTCTCAGCCCCAGCCTCAACAGTCACAGGTTCCCCTGTTCCCCCAGGAAGGGGTGGCTCAACTGGAGAGAGCAGTCAGGGAGCTACAGGCTGGGGGTAACACCACGCTCCAGCAGGTGTTTGAGGCAGCTGTTGCCCAGCAGCAGCTAAACTCTGTGTTGTACAGCCCCACACCCTCTGCTGATTCCCTTCAGCAGCACGTCCAGGAGAACATGAATAGCCTTAGATTGGGAACAACCGATAATTCACTATCAACACAGCAACAGCTGCAGATACAACAGCAACAGCAGATACAACAACAACAGCAACAGCAAATACAGCAACAGTTTCAACAGCATCTACAACTGCAGCAACAACCGCAAATCCTTGGTAACCTTCAGCATCAACAACAGCAGCAAGTTATTGGCAACATGCAGATCCAACAACAACTCATATTACAGCCACAAGACCAACAGCAACTCCAGCAGCAGCAGCAGCAAATCATGGAGAACATTCAACAACAACAACAGTTGCAACAAAATCAGCAAGTTCTTAACAACATCCAACTTCAAGATCGGCAACAACAAAATCAAATGCTTTCCACTCTACAACAACATCAGCTGCAACAACAACAGCAGCAGCAGCAGCAAAACCAGCAAGTTCTTAACAACATCCAACTTCAAGATCAGCAACAACAAAATCAAATGCTTAGCACTTTACAACAACATCAGCTACAACAACAACAGCAGCAGCAGCAGCACCAGCAAAATCAAGTATTGAGCAACTTACAACAGCAACAACTGCAAGAGCAGCAGGTCTTGGAGAACTTACAGCAGCACCTTCAGGCTGAGATGCTTCAGCCCCAGATCCACTCCTCCCCCCAAGTACAGCAGCCAGTGTCCCTACTTCAACAAGCTGGAGATATGCTAACCATTCAGACCAGCTTTCCAACACAGCCTCCATCCCACACATCTCCCCCACAACAGCTCTTCCAATCGCCCAGGCCCCTGGCTGAGACCCAGGGCTCCCAACAGCAGGTCCAGGCAGCCCTTCTCCAGAATACAATTGTTCTGGCTTCTGGTGTTCACAACCCTCAACAACAGCAGCAGCAGCAGCAAATGGCGTTCATCTCCTCTATGGACACATCCAGACAGCCTCAATCAGTTCCAATGTTCCAGAACCAACCCCACGCTCAGCTTTCCCAAATGCAGCAACAGAGCACCCCCATGGAGCAGCAGCAATCTCCACAGCAGAACCAACAGCCGCCAGCACAGCTACCAATCAGCCAACAGGGCTCCTTGTTTCAAAGTATTCCAAACCATTCACAGGGTAACCCCGTTCCCCAGAACCAACCCCAGCATACAGGTCTGCTCCTCTGTACCACAGATCTAAACCCCCAGGCTATTCCCCCAACTATTCTCTTCAGCACCCAGACCCAAGGCCCTTCCCCTATGGGGAGCATTAGTGTTGGAATCCGCCAACCAGACCCAGCAGAGCCCATGTCCTTCCAAGACCAAAGCTCCTCCAGCAGTAACTCAGCATCCACTGAAAACCAACAGCAGAGCCTGTTCCAGGAACAGCAGCCAATGCAACTTGGCCCAAGTTCAAGCAGCATACAGAGCAGTCAACCTGTGGAGTTGTTCTTGCCACAGTCATCTCTGTCCAGCTTGCAGGGCACTATGGGCTCACAGGAGCTGAACAATCAGGCTCCAGCCCCTGGCACAACCATCTTTGTGGTACAGGGAGGTGTGGGTGTGGTAACCAACCCTGGCCAACAGCCCCCAGAGCAGCTTTTCCAGACAACTGTGGGTGGGAATGTGGCGCCACAAGGACCGGCCAACGTATTTGTGTTTGGCATCCAAAATGGTAAGATGATATTAGTCTTTTTCACTCCTAAAGTATTAACTATGTTGAATTATTGTTTTTCCAAAGCACATTGTTCTGCCATGTTCTACTCATTAAGTTGCACTAAATTGCTCCAATGTCACTTCCATTGCCTCAACCTATTGTTTGATGATAATGATTCTTTTTTATTTTCTCTCCCTCAAAGACTCGACCCAGCTGGTCAATTCCTCTGGACCCACCCTGCCAGCTCAGGGCCAGCCCCAGAACTCCAGTCACCTGCAGCCTCTGTTGGACCAGCCCATGGCGCAAGCTGCTGCCCAGATGCCGGCAACCATGCACAGCAGCTTACAGAACACCCTGCAGGCACAAATGCAGTCCAGCTTAGAAAACGCCATGCAGACCAGCCTACAGAATGCAATGCAGACAAACACACAAACATCTCTACAGTCTACTTTACAGGCAACCATAGAAACAAGCCTGCCAACTCCAATGCAGACCAACCTACAGACACAGATACAAAGCAGCTTACAGAATCAATTGCAGGCATCAATATCTGCAACATCCAACATGGATAAGATTGAGGACATACTGGAAACCCTGCAGAAGCAGTGATATTGTTTGGACCATGTGGGCACTAAGTGAGTGTGTGATACTTAGACGTAAGTTATACATCCTTACATCAACTTACAGAATAGTAGTGTGGTGTTTTGTGCCAATTACACAGACCTTAGAACATTTTAATATTTAACAATTAAATCCCCCCTTTACCTAAAACCCAAACTAGGAGCCCATGTAAGTCCTTTTTATGGAATATTTATGATTTAATTATAGCCATCATACGTCAATTGTCCTTGAATTAATGAATCCGCCTTTGTTATTACCCCTCTTGCAGGATCATAGAGGCCTGTAATAACTGCTTTATCCATCAGTCATAGAAATGCAGTGTTTTGTTTGTGTTTTAATAATGTGAGCCTAAGAGATGAGGATGATGTTGATGATTAAAACCTTGCAGGTTTGGTGGGAAAACTAGAAAGGGATAAAGAATGTCAGTGACCGGGGAATAGTAATGTGATGCAGTTGAGTCAGCCATGGAGTGAGTAGCAGATTGCACATAAGTGTCAGATATGGGTGGAATCTCATTTTGTCAGTGTAAAATCCCAAACCTTCACTTCACTTTGAGGGGCAGAGTCTGTGAGAATTTTTTTGTCTGTTGGTCGTTTGCCATCCACTCACTTTGAGCTTATTTTCCCCTGGATAACCTGAACAAGCTCGACAACCTTGAAATTACTTAAACCTTGTGTTTGCATTTTTCGTCTAAACTCAATTCCACTCATAAGAGTAAGACTATTAAATTAAAGACCTGTGATGTCACAGAAAGAGAAATGTAGGGTTAGACAGTGAGACCATAAAACACTCTTTCTGCCTTTTCTCAGGCTAGGATGAACCAATTTCAATTTTCTTTGCACATTTATACTAGATAGGATCTCAGAATTCAATACACCTTCATATTCTCACCGGTGAAATAGGCCTTTTTACAGTACATTTTAAGTACATTTTAGAATGTTTTGTTTCCAATTGTGCTGGCTTAGTAGGAGAGTTTAAATTGATATCAACTCCAAATATTAATTAAACTCTTTCACCAAAATGGGTATCAATACATTGTGGTATTGCAAGGGATTCCCTCATGTGCAGGAAGACTAGGGACTATAAACACTCGCAATTGAGATTCAACCTGATAAATAATGTGACTTGGCCTTTCGTTTTGGCTCCTACCCAGTGTTCATACCTTCGGGCCTCAGCATTGGGTTCGCAGTAGCTTTTATTGGTGAAATTTTAAGAAGCGCTCAACTATGTGGTGTGTATGTATTGTTTTTTTTGTTTTGAAGAAGTTGGTTACCTTTACCAATGTATTGTGGATAGAAAGAAACTTTCCACTTGTGAAAATGGAGTGTTGTTTGGTTTTATAAACATTTTATCTCGAGCACTTTATAACCTCTAGCTAATCCTTATATCCGTCCAAAGCTCTCTACTGACCCAGCTGAATTTATACTCAAAAATGTCCAGTTCAAAAATGAGAAAAAGAAAGAAAAAACATAAAGCACTTATCGTTGTAAAGGTAAATACATCTTAACCAAGCATTTTTACATTTTTTTGCGTCTGAATATTTCTTAGGTTTAGGACAACTTTGTATAGAAAGTCTGCTCACTGTTGAATTCCTCTTTGTATTCAGTCTCAGTGATCCAGTTAAATCTGTCCAAAAAACAAAAAAAAACAGCCATTCCCACAAAAGAATTTTTCAGTGTTGGAGTGGTAAGTAGGCCTTTGTGTTTTACACACAGACAAAACACCTAAAATACTGATTCATTTGGTTTGTGCATTGAAATGAAGGATTTTCATTGTATTGCTATCTGTACTATTTACTGTTTAGTCTGTCACTTGAGACTGTTAATACTTGTGTTGTGTTAAATATATAAGTTTTTGTCTCAGTGTTGGTACCGTGTGCAGTCTGGCGCCATGTAAAGTTGGCATCCAGTAACCATCCCTTGTGTTGTGAACAGGGGCTCACTGGTAAATTAAATCTCTGTTACATAGAGCCCGCCATTTGGATTATATCTATGGTGTTATGTACAGGAGTGATGGGCACTTCTGATGTGATGTTAGTACATAATAGTTTATACATATTTCTATAGCACTGACATCTGTTAGTTTTGAAGCAGAGTTGAGTCTAGAGAGCTGGCTGCTGTTGTGGGGTTAGACTGGAGTGCACCCAGACATACCAAAGCTCTTGTTGTGAACCGTCGTCACCTTGTCTCATGTGTCCTTGCAAATGGCCGCCATAATGTTTACTTATTTGTACTTATTTAAATTATGCAGCTCTTACATGGATAGCAATTTAGCATGGTGTTTTGTTCAAGTACAAGCTTTATAAAAGATATGTAAAGGTACTTTGTTTCATGGATCAGTTCAGTTGTATTAACATTTCCACCAATTTGATACATTTCTCATTACATTACTCTATTTTTTGATGCATAAAACACTGCTGTACTTTCCATATCTACGACAGTAGCCAATTTGGCGTTATCAAACAAAGCCACTTTTTGAGAATAATTCAAATATTAGTATAGCATTGCTCACGTATGCATTTGTTTACATTTTCATAGTCATACTATTTTGTCCTGCAGTTGTTATGGATCCATTTTAAAGTAACTTATCTTTTTTAGAATTTTGTATCCATGTATCAAAATGTAGAGTATTTTTGTAAAACTAAACTTTTTTGGTTCATGCTCATAGCACAGTATCATTGCTGGTATGTTGTCCTGAAATGAAGCGCAGGTTTATTGTAAAGTGTATGACTGAAATTAGAAATGTTATTAAGTGGATATCAAGCAAAAATGTATAATTCTACTGTTTGAACATTGACTTTACCCAACCTGTATAACATAATACATGGGCTAGGTTTCTTGTGTGTGTGTGTGTGTGTGTGTGTGTGTGTGTGTGTGTGTGTGTGTGTGTGTGTGTGTGTGTGTGTGTGTGTGTGTGTGTGTGTGTGTGTGTGTGTGTGTGTGTGTGTGTGTGTGTGTGTGTGTGTGTGTGTGTGTGTGTGTGTGTGTGTGTGTGTGTGTGTGTGTGTGTGTGTGTGTGTGTGTGTGTGTGTGTGTGTGTGTGTGTGTGTGTGTGTTAATTTTTACTTTTTTTTTTCATGTCATGCATCTCAAATGGCACTTTGACTCATCCATCAACTGTAGGTCAGGTTAGAGTGCAGTAGTGATGTTTCAAGCATTCCATTCCTCTAGGGGAGTTTAAGAGCACATGATGTTGCAGAAGAAGTCTGGAACAGTAATGCCTCTTAAAGCCATACCAACACAGAAAGCCAACCTGTGACTTCAGTTTCATGAATGTAGATTTTACCTCATGGTGAGGACATAGAGCTTGCTCTACATCTTACATCGGACCAATTACAGTTTTAGAGAACATATATTTTGAGGCAGAGGGGGATGGTGGAGTGGCACCAATTGTCATTTGTATCACTGTACTTTTGTCAGATTGTTTTGTCTTGGATGGTGGTGTTAGTTATCTTTTCACGTCCAGTTTCATTTTGAGCAAACCAGGATGCTCAGTCTGACTCTTTGAATTGCCACTTCCACCTGAAAAAAACATGTGAAACGCACGTTGGTGAAAATAGCACACAAATCTTTACACAATATCAGTTTGTCCTTCAGTCATGTAAATTAATATCCATGCATATTTAGATATGAAATATACTGCAGGGGTATCTTGAATTTCAATTGTGATACTTTCAACAGAACTTTGTGTGCCTTGATAACTTAACCGTTACTCTGCTGTGTTTACTAGTGTCCCCTGTTGTGCCATTGCTATTTGGCTCTCTCTCTCTCTAGGGCAGTTTAAAATCAGGACACTTTTCACTGATGAAATGTTTATTTCTTAACACAAGCACCATACCAATATGTATTTTTTTTAAATGTTCTCTTTGAAAGTCCATTGCAAGATATCAGTGAGTAGCCTCATAATATTGTGCAGCTTCACCAGTGAATTTTCAACTTTTTTTTTTTCTTTCTTTTGAGAATTTTTTTTCATGCCTCATGAGATTTTTTACATGTGAGGTAAAAGGGACAAGACCGTGGAGATTGTTTTATGGAAAGCTTTCTTGTGTTGATGTGCTTGTCAACATTACTATTGTTGCTGTGAAATGCTTGATCAAAAGGAGCAGCGATTATAAATGAACTGTCAATTGCCAATAGTGTGAGCCGTATCTTGTGTTTAATCAGTTTGCTCACTTTTCCTAGTTCGCTTTCTATTTTACATTCTCCAACAGTTCTGTTGTATCCGTTCTGTGTAGCTTGAGCTTTAGTATCTAGCCTTAAGACCCTGCAGTTTGGATAAAGGTCAACCCCAGTGTGTTTTCATACATCTGACTATTATTAACATGTACTTTGCCTTGGTTGGACATTTGTATACTCATGTTTATATCTGTAATCCTGCTGCTACATTAAATGAATTAATAAAAATGATAAGCGTTATTGCTTCTTTTCTCTCTCACCCCCCATGTTTTTAATGTCCTTGTTATAAAAAGCTCTGGAAGGTTTTTATATTAATCTACTGTATTCAAACACATATTGCATGTATGTACAGTTTCACATTGAAATCCTCTTCTAAATTAATGCAGAGTGTTAATACACCATAGTTAAATATGAATTGATACTTGAATTGACACAATTGCATTACCAACATATGCAAAAGAGCTGGTCATAGTTTACTAATTCTCTTATGTAGAAATTGTTGGAAGAAGGATAATGGATCGTCAGAGTCAAAACCAACATCAAACCCAGGATTCTTCCTGAGAGCAAGGGCAGCAACCAGAATGGCCAACATGGCTGTCAAGCCCCATATGTGATACCGGCTTCCTGAATCAGGGTCCAGAAAATAGAAAGAGTGCAGCGGTCCCACCATCTCAGCAGCACCGTGGACAGCATAGTGGTCCTTTTCGCTGGTGAAAAACTCCAGAGGGACTGTGAATACAGCACTGACCTCTGTTGGGTTGGGACAGGGACAAAATGATGCATCAATGAAGCCAACCACGGGGGTCACCAACAGGCCGCTCTGTTAAAAGAGAAGATAGAAGCGGGTTAGAAGTGAGAGAAAGAGCCGCCCACAACAGCAGATGCCCTGAAAGAGTCTATTGATTTTTTTTTTTTTTTTTTACAGTTTTACCTTATTGATGATAGGGAACAGTCTGCAGACAACCTGGACATCATCAGGTGGTAGACCTATCTCCTCCTCGGCCTCTCTCAGAGCTGTGTCCACATCATCTATGTCACTGGGGTCTCTCTTCCCACCGGGGAAACACACCTCACCTCCACTGGTCCTTAGCTACACACACACACACACACACACACACACACACACACACACACACACACACACACACACACACACACACACACACACACACACACACACACACACACACAACAAAAAGTCATTCAAAAGTTGAGGGGCTAAATTATGGATCCATGTCTTGTCTTCTTGACCCAGTTGCCAGCTATTGGGGTTACCTCTTTTGATCGCAGGGTCATCAATGTGTGCAGCTTTTCATTCTTCACGAACAGAGGGATCAGTACCGAGGCTTTCGGCAGCGTCGGGAGGTAGGAAAACTTGTTTCCAATTTCAAACTGCTTTAAAATGGCTATCGTTTCGTCTTTGATATGCATGGTAGCTGCTCGGGATCAACGCAGATACAAACTATGTAGAAATACATAGGCTACGCACCAATAGCCTACAGAAAAAGTCCAAAGTGAATCATCGGTTTGTTGTCATAAAAGTGTAGCCTACTAGAGCCCGTGCCGTCACAAGTTGTAACAAGATAACTTGAGCAAAGAGCTAGCGCTGGAAGCTGTATGATAACAAATGTCACTCTTTATGTTGGAGTGGCGCTAAAATGTGGCAGATAGTATCCTTAGAAGTCCCAGCATTGTTATATTATTCGCTTGGTTCATTTCTACGACGGGTCGGTGCCGTTGCGTTGAATGACAACATACACTGACGTCACAGTAAGCGACGAGTTTCATGTTAGCCACTATTAGCCTGTTAGCTAATCCCACTGTTAGCAAGGTCCCACTGTCACGAGGTTTGACCAGAAATGTTTATTTTTGCTTTTCGAAAATAAGACCGTGTGCGTCATAAATAGGGAAGCATGGGTTATCCAATAAATGGACATGATAATGAGAAGGTACCCTTTTCTTCAACATATTTCTTGAATATAGTGTTAAATTATATTTAATCCGGAGAAACAGAAAAAATACAAGACTCAATATTTTCGACGAGATGTGTATTGCTGTAAACAGGACGTCGATGAAAACCATAGATAGTGATGAAAACACAAGATATTAAATTAAAAAACAGTACATTCCATGTCAATACTGAGTCCAAACAGATATGTACAAACTGAAAAAACTGCTTACATAAGACTGAATTCTCACTGAAGATAAAGCAGCCTGAGACAGCCAGAACGAATGAATGACCTTTTTCTATCTCTTAGATAAAATTGCAATTTGCAGGTATACACGTCTATACATTTAAGTGTATAAATAAATAAAAATTTAACTACAGAAATGTTCTTAATATACATGATTGATCTCATGCATTTAGTGAAATTAAATACTTCTTTAAGTTATTTACAACCCACAAGTCACACCTTGTGAATTCTTATGTAGAAAAATAAATAAGATCAAAACAGCAAAAGCTAAGGAGGGTTGTCACAGTGGTCCCAGTCATCCTTGATTCAGTCATCGTTGATGCAGCACTTCGCATCATCTGCTCAAACTTTGTACTTCTCCTTGGCTTCATCATTCAGTATACAGATGTGCTGTTGAAAGAAGGACAGCAAATTCCTGTTAAATGCATTTCCCTTTGTCCTGGAATTAGATTTAAACTTAAATATGTCCTTTTGTACAGCTACTACTACACATTCTGGAACATACACTTCATTGCTAATAGGATTGGCTCACCTGCCTTGACTTGCATGAATTTAACTTAGACTTGGACAAGAAGGCCTGGCTCTCAATCTCTGCTCAAATTCATCCCAAAGGTGTTCTATTGGGTTGAGGTCAGGACTCTGTGCAGGCGTGGGTTTGGCAGCTGCCAGGAGAACAGTACTTGTCTGACTGCATTGTGTAAACTTTGGTGGAGGGGGATTATGGTATGGGGTTGTTTTTCAGGAGCTTGGCTTGGCCCCTTAGCTCCATTGATAGGAACTCTGAACGCTTCAGGATACCAAGAGATTTTGGAAAATGCCATGATCCCAACTTTGTGGGAACAGTTTGGGGATGGCCCCTTCCTGTTCCAACATGACAATGCACCAGTACACAAAGCAAGGTCCATAAATATATGGATGAGAGAGTTTGGTGTGGATTAACTTGACTGGCCTGACCTCAACCTAATAGAACACCTTTGGAATGAATTAGAGCGGAGACTGAGAGCCAGGCCTTCTCGTCCGACATCAGTGTGTGACCTCACAAATGCTCTTCTTGAAGAAAGGTCAAAAATTCCCAAACACACACTTCTAAACCTTGTGGGAAGCCTTCCCAGAAGAGTTGAAGCTGTTATAGCTGCAAAGGGTGGACCAACGTCATATTAAACCCTATGGATTAAGAATGGGATAAATTCATATGCGAGTCAAGGCAGATTAGCCAATACTTTTGGGAATATAGTGTATATAGTACCATTGTGGACACTGAGATCATCATGACCTCTATTATTGATGGAAAGGTGTTAGTTTTGACAACATGAGGATGTCTCATAATGTTGTCCAACTTGTATAAATTACACTTAAATTAAATATAATAAGAATGTTTTCTCCCAGAGAATATGCATTTTTCACAAGAGGCATTTATGTACTCAACAAAAATATAAACGCAACACTTTTGTTTTTGCTCCCATTTTTCATGAGATGGACTTAAAGATTTAAAATTCATTCCAGATACACAATTGTACCATTTCTCTCAAACATTGTTCACAAATATGTCTAAATGTGTGATAGTGAGCACTTCAGCTTTGCTGAGATAATCCATCCCACCTCACAGGTGTGCCACATCAAGATGCTGATCTGACATCATGATTAGTGCACAGGTGTGCCTTAGACTGTCCACAATAAAAGGCCACTCTGAAATGTGCATTTTTTTGCTTTATTGGGGGTCTGGGGACTCAGAACCAATCAGTATCTGGTGTGACCACCATTTGCCTCATGCAGTGCAACACATCTTCTTCGCATAGAGTTTATCAGATTGTCAATTGTGGCCAGTGGAATATTGGTCCACTCCTCTTCAATGGCTGTGCGAAGTTGCTGGAGACGGCTTATGGTGGAGAAATGAACATTCAATGCACGAGCAACAGATCTGGTTGACATTCCTGCTGTCAGCATGCCAATTGCATGCTCCCTCAATGCTTGTGGCATATGTGGCATTTTGCTGTGAGACAAAACTGCACATTTCAGAGTGGCCTTTTATTGTGGACAGTCTAAGGCACACCTGTGCACTAATCATGATGTCAGATCAGCATCTTGATGTGGCACACCTGTGAGGTGGGATGGATTATCTCAGCAAAGCAGAAGTGCTCACTATCACACATTTAGACAGATTTGTGAACAATGTTTGAGAGAAATGGTACAATTGTGTATCTGGAATGAATTTTAGATCTTTAAGTCCATCTCATGAAAAATGGGAGCAAAAACAAAAGTGTTGCGTTTATATTTTTGTTGAGTGTAGTTATAGGATGAGCAAAGGTTACCAATCAAATGTTCTGTTAAAGTGAGGTGAGCCAGCATGCATAAAAACTAGCCCCCTGAAACTGAAGCAGCTTCAAATTCAGCCATCATTATTTTATTATTTACAGCTCCATTTATATTGGTATAAATGGAATGAAAACAAGTTTGTGAAAATACCAATGCAAGTATGAAGACGGCTTTAAAGCAGCATTAACATCATCATTACATCACAATCATACATTTTATAATAAAAATATAATTATTAAAAGAATAAGGCAAAAACAAATCAATATTAACATTACCCAGGAAGTCATTTGGTGCATTTAATCTACACCTACAGTAACCTAAAATGATTTCCTGTTAAAAGTAGCTGTGAACATGTGTAACAGGTGAGCAGATCATATCCGTTTAGGAAAAAATAAACGAAAACTTTTTTTTTTAATAAAAAAAAGCATATTTGAAAATGATTTCAATATCTTCTGGAGACAGGCATTTATTCATTTCACATCACAAATAACGGGCGCGGACGACGACAATAATGTCACTGTTAACCATGTACACGAAAAAAATTCAGTAGTCTAACCATTTAGACATTTTTGTAAACGTTAACACCCCTTGTTAAATGCTACAAAACATGAAGCGTGTCCCAATTCCACACTAAACAATAACTGTTGCAGGTTTTTGTGTATTAAGTGTTTTCACACTGGAATCCTAACAAAATAAAGTTTACTTTACGGTCAGTATTTATACTAAAAACAAAATACTTTGTTTTTGAGGGTGATGCTAATGTACAATATCCTTCCACGCAGCAAAAAAAAACCAGATTGTCGAGCTATTCCCAGCTGCAAAACATAATAAATATTCATTTGAAGTGCTGGGGACATGTTAAGAAAAGATTGAGATTTGGCACTTACACTGAGATCTCGGAAGTACTCATTGTAGTCCAAAGCATAACCCACCAGAAAGGCATCTGGAACCTCAAACCCAATATCTGAAATACATATAAAAAAAACACCAATGGGAGTCATATAAAGCAAATAAATACATTTATTATTTAAGTGCAACAGAAATAAAACTCACTGGCTAATCCATGAAATGAGGTCCAGAAACAATCACTTTCATTAGAGAACTAATAGATGCTGCTCTTTTACTGTACAAGGTTTTACTTAAGCTGCAAGTGCTGAATAGTGGAAAGCCGAGACGCTTAGATTAACAGCTGTCCTTGAGGGACAATCTTAAAAGAGATTATCCAACTCAACGCTAAAAGCATTACATAATCAGAGACAGTGTGAGCAAGGGGTTATCTGGCATGTATTGGTTTGTAAGTACCACGCTCCGCTACATTTGGAGTAGATTTTCCTGAAATGAATGTCAAGCCTGCCTGGAAAACTCAGCTCTTTTAAATAACAGTTCAACAAAGATCCAGACGCACTTGTGAGGGATTGGGATGAAAAGACCACCACTAATGCATTACTACACTACATAGATAAACTGTCTGTGTTAAATGTGGTAGAGAGGTGCTCACAGTCTGGTCTGTAACCTGAACTCCTCGGGGTCCTCTTCACCAGAAGGCTGGAATGACAAATGAAGAAAATAAGCAATAGAAACAAAAGCCTTTCAAGATAAATTAACATGTCAAAGAGAAATAGTTGTTGTCACAACCACTTTTTTTCCCCCAGTGCAGAATTCTGAAAGATGGCACTGCACAACAACTTGGCCAAACAAATGCCCATTCACGGCAGGGCAGAGTGTTGCAGTGGTTAACACTGACGCCTCGCAGCAACAAGGATCTGTTTTTGAACCTGCCGGCCAGCAGTTCTGGGATTTGCATGTTTTCCCTCTGGGTTTCCCCCTGGTGGACTAGATTCCTCACAAAGTCCAAAGACATGCAGGTTAGTTTAATTTGAGACCCTCGACTGCCCATGAGTTTGAATGTGAGCGTCAATGGTTGTGTGTCAAGTCTCTGATTGACTGGCCACCTGTCCATGGAGCAGTAGTCCATGCAGGCCTGCCCAGACAAATGACTGGGCCCCTGAAAAGGTCCAGTCATTGGGCCCCCTTTACTCATACTGAACTTGTATCAATGTGCATGATGCGCTTATTCCTACATAAACACATACATGTACACAGGGCCGGTTCTAGCCAGTTAGATTAAAGGGGACATATTATGAAAAACCAAACATTGCCGGTGTTTGGGCACACTGTTTAGGTTATTGGCGTCCCTACCAGCACACACAAGCTTCAAAAAGACAAATATGTCAGTTTCTTCTGGGACACTTATTTCGAAAAAGGGGGGATTTGAAGGTTTCTTCCAAAAAACACCGACTGATGACGAAATCGGTCGGTTTTCATTATCATAAATACTCCCACGGGAAAGCTCACCAGAAACTCGGCAGTTGATTGGCAAATCAAGACGCCCCGTTGGTAACCACACACACCGACCTGGCTGAGCCTCCACTCGCTCATGCAACAACAGAGGAGAAGCAAGCTGCAGTGTGAGCTCAACCTCAAACTACCATCACACCCCAGCCTCGAAGCACACTAGGGCTGAATGGATTTACTTAATTTTTTGTTAGACTATCTCCAGCAAAGGTTTGCAATCTGTTAGTGTGATCAAAGCCTTTTTACTGGAGTGAAACTGTAGGGTGTGTTGGAAACTGAAGAGTATTTTTTTTAATAGCTTCATCCTGCTACCTGCTAGCTGTCTGATTGTATAGCTCAAGTACACACCGCAATAAGTCTGCGGACAGTGTGTAGTTAGGGTGACCAGATCCCAATTCACCAGATCTGGGACAAAGACTACGTTTGTGCGGGAGAATGCGGGACAAAGTGCCATTTTTTAAGCAAAATAAACCTGTAGTACAAGCAGCAGTAGGCCTAGTACATGATCTCCAGTGTAATGTACACATAGACAGGAATACTGTAAGTTGTCTCTGCTGGTGTTTGTTTCCTGTCCATTATATTTCAAAAAGCACACAGTATCACTCAGAACTTGTTGCTTATTGAGCCAGGGCTATACTGAATTTGTTGTAGCTTTGCCATAACAGATGTATGATGTAGGCCTATACATGTCAGCTAGGCTACATGATGTAACATTGAATGTGCCATGTTTTACAGGTGTCTGAGTGACCTGATGGAGCCGGACGGAGCCACCAAGACCGTCACACTATCCGTTCCTTCAGAGGAGGATGTGTTCACTGGGTGGGACAGGTGGTCTTCTTCAGGGCCCAACAACAACTGGACAGTTACATAAAAGTTATGGCTTTGCTTCTGTTTGATATGTACACTTCATATTTTCATTCCACTGGCTATGAATAAACTGCTTTATTTTTAAGGATGTTTTTGGTCTTTTTAAAATGTAATGATACTGTTTTATCAGAGAAAATCTTCAGCGAGATGAAAATGTGAGTTTCAAGTAATCCTTTACTACAGGTAGCAAACAGTGACAGTAAGCAACACAATACATTTTTTAACGGTAAAACTTTATTATGAATGAGTGAGCACAATACAAATGACACATTATCTACTAGATATTGAAATGTTGTCAGATAATTTGCAGCTCTGACAAACCTAAAGCATAATTATTTCAACCATACATTTTACAAAAGATAATGCCTTTCCAGTGAATCTTGACATGATTCAGGATACATTCTTTTCCATTATGGTTACTGTACATTTTTACATGTCAACTCAGTATCGGTTCACAACCAAAGCTTTTTCACTCCACTGGGCTGTAGATCATTCCACAGACCTGTAAAGACAAACGTAAAACAGGGTGTATGTTACCAGTTTAGAGAGTTTATGCATAAATACTTAGCTCAAATTATGTTATTGACTGTGACATAATTAAACAGTATTTACCTGAGGATAATGTCAGGGAAATCAGAAATCTTGATGCCATTTTCACAGTTTTCAGCTCAGACTCCTGTCTGAACAGGTTCAGTTGTACATCTTTTAGTTTAGAACTGGTTAGTGTGCCGATAGTTGTGGTAGAAATGAAGCTAAACATGTTAACATTGGTCTCCATGCTGCATTGGCCAAAAGTAAACAAAACTGACAGATGGGCGTTTGCCATGCCCATGTAGGTAGGTATAGAGTAAATGAGCAGGGCGGTGCATGCACGCCCATGTAGATCTGACCAGTCAGAGCAGACTAGTATTTTTGCGAAGGGGGGTAAGATGTCAAAACCAACCTTTTGAGATAGAGGGCAGAGAAGGCTGGAAAAGGCGATGAAGAAATGGGAAATGGTAGAAAACTATTGGGTTTTTTGAACAATAAACCATGAAAACCTTTTCTAGTAGACCTTGGAAATATATCTTTAAAACCGAGATTTTGCATAATATGTCCCCTTTAAGGTGGGCTACTGGAAGTAATAGTGGGCACTGGGCAGAGACGTAGACGAAATTTTCTGCTCTTGCAAGATCTCTGCACCTGCTTTTTGGCACATTTACTGTAACATGTACTGTAATGTAAGCTTTTAGACACACCAATGCTGTAGGGGGGGTCTACCATGATAGCACTGCTACCAGAAGCTTTCCTTATCAGTATAACAACCATCTGCCACCTTCATTTAAAGGCTAAATATGTAATTTTCTAATTTTCTTAGAAAATAATAGATAAAATATACAGAATAATTTCAAAGACACCTCAAAACTTGATGAAATATCACAGTATCTCTGAATTGAAAATATACTTCTGCTAGCAGAAATACTGATATTAAGGAATTTTCCGGGGGTCTAAAGCCCTTGAAAGTTCCCTTTTTTTCCCTTTCTTTTCTGGTACCCCGATTTATGTCCAGGTCCTGGCATCACTGAGCTTGCTAGGTTAGCTTGCTCATCATCAATGCATGCAACGGTTTTGAGGGGGAAAAACGACCCATCATACTTTTAGTTTTTCAATATAAAATGTGATATATTTTACCCAAGTAACAATGAATAAAAAATGTTCTTTTATAGAAAGTTCTCTTGTGAATATAGCGTTCATAATAAAGGTTGGCTAAATTAGGTAATTTGCAAAAAAAAAAAAAAAAAAAGGCCCCCCCTGGTGGCTGGGCCCTAGAAAGCTTTCCCACTTTCTACCCCTTATGGGCAGCCCTAAGTCCATGTCCAAAGTCAGCGGGGACTGGCTACAGCCCTCCTGCGACACTTTAAAGTAAAGGATAAGCAGATATATTTATTGGATTGATGGATATTTTTTCTGGAAAATGCTAACAGCCATGGCACTCTCCATTAAACATAAAAAAGCAGAATAATACTGTATTTTTAATCAAATGACTGTATATACAGTGCAGTGTGAAAGTTTGTGAACCCCTTGAACCTTTTGGAATTCTATTTATTTTTATCAATACCAGTATTTTTTATATGAAATAACAGATGTTTGTTTATCAATTCAACATTTTTCTTTTCCAGAAAAATTAATAAATTGTTAAAACAGATAAAACAAATTATTTGACAACTGTTGTATGTGCAAAAGTTTGTGTACCCTAAGCTGCATTGCTTAAATCGAGCAAGTAAACACAATCAGATGGGCCAAATTGAGTCATGAAATGGACCAATGTAGTGAGAGATCTTTAGGGAAGAAATTGTGCGGCACTAGATAAAACAGAGATAAAACCAGGTCAGTTTAGGCTCACCAAAGTGAACCCATACAGGTCAGACATGCTAAAAGGGAAACAAATCTCTGAGGATCTCAGGAATAGAGTTGTGATGCTGCACATTTGTCTGGGGACAGCTATGAATTATTTTAAAAAAAAGTTTGAGCTCCATCGGTCCACCGTGAGGCAAATCATCTACAAATGGAGAGCTTTAAGAGTGACTGAACATCTGCCTAGAAGTAGACTTCCTACAAAAATATCCACAAGCGCCACAATAAAAGTGATTTTTCAGTTAAAAGCCAACCCAAACATGGCATCTAGTGATTTGCAGACCTGTCTTGCAGCATCTGGGAAAGATGTGCATGGTTCCACAATAAGAAGAAAACTCAGTCAAAATGGCTTTCATGGGAGGGTTGCTGAAGAAGCCAATGCTCTCAAAAAAAGAACAAAACTGCTTGTCACAACTTTGCCAGAGAGCACCTGGAGATACAGTATCTCACAAAAGTGAGTACACCCCTCACATTTCTTCACATTTTTCTTTATATCTTTCCATGGGACAACACTGAATAAATGACACTTTAATACAATGTAAAGTAGTCAGTGTACAGCTTGTATAACAGTGTAAATTTACTGTCCCCTCAAAATAACTCGACACACAGCCATTAATGTCTAAACTGCTGGCAACAAAAGTGAGTACACCCCTTAGAAAAAATTTACAAATTGGGCCCAAAGTGTAAATATTTTGTGTGGCCACCATTATTTTCCAGCACTGCCTTAACCCTCTTGGGCATGAAGTTCACTAGAGCTTCACAGGTTGCAACTGGAACCCTCTTCCACCCATTTATGACAGCATCACAGAGCTGGTGGATATTAAAGACCTTGCGTTCCTCCACCTTCCATTTGAGGATGCCCCAAAGATGCTCAATAGGGTTTAGGTCTGGAGACATGCTTGGCCAGGCCATAACCTTTACCCTCAGCTTTTTTAGCAAGCCACTGGTCGTCTTGGAGGTGTGTTTGGGGTCGTTATCATGTTGCAATACCACCCTGCGGCCCAGTTTACGAAGGTTGAGTGCACATGGTCAGCGTCGTACACAGAGGTTGGCTTTGGAAAATAGACGTATCAGTGCTGCCAGCATTGCTGAAGGGCTTGAAGGGGTGGGGGGTCAACCTGTCAGTGCTCAGACCATACGCCACACTCTGCATCATACTGGTCTGCATGGCTGTCATCCCAGAAGGAAGCCTATTCTCAAGATGATGCACAAGAAACCCCACAAAAAGTTTGCTGAAGACAAACAGACTACGGACATGGATTACTGCAACCATGTCCTGTGGTCTGATGAGACCAAAATACATTTATTTGGTTCAGATGGTGTTAAGAGTGTGGAGCGGCAACCAGGTGAGGAGTACAAAGACAAGTGTGTCTTGCCTAGAGTCAAGCATGGTGGTTAGAGTGTCATGGTCTGGGGCTGCATGAGTGCTGCCAGCACTGGTGATCTACAGTTCATTGAATTCTAACATGTACTGTGACATACTGAAGCAGAGCATGATCCCCTCCCTTCATAAACTGGGCCGCAGGGCAGTACTGCAACATGATAACGACCCCAAACACCCCTCCGAACGACCACTGGCTTGTTAAAGACGCTGAGGGTAAAGGTTATGGACTGGCCAAGCATGTCTCCAGTCTTACACCCTATTGGGCATCTTTGGGGCATCCTAAAACGTGAGATGGAGGAGCGCAAGGACTCTAATATCCACCAGCTCCTTGATGTCGTCATGAATGGGTAGAAGAGGGTTCCAGTTGCAACCTGTGAAGCTCTAGTGAACTACATGCCCAAGAGGGTTAAGGCAGTGCTAGAAAATAATGATGGCAAAACAACATATTGACACTTTGGGCCCAATTTGGACATTTTTTCTTAGGGGTGTACTCACTTTTGTTGCCAGCAGTTTAGACATTAATGGCTGTGTGTCGAGTTATTTTGAGGGAACAGTAAATTTACACTGTTATACAAGCTGTACACTGACTACTTGACATTGTATCAAAGTGTCATTTATTCAGTGTTGTCGCATGGAAAGATATAATGAAATATTTGAAGAAATATTAGGGGTGTACTCACTTTTGTGAGATACTGTACCTGAAGTCTTATTCTGCGGACAGATAAGTCCAAAATTTAACTGTTTGGTCACAATAAGTGACTACATTGTGGATATCAAAGCATTAGCCTATAAAAATGACCTTACCCATGGACATTAAGCGAGAAAACCAACCAACATTGCATTAAATGCATTGCAACACATTTCCCGTTTGAGCCAGCTATTAGGAATACTTAAAGAGAAATGGCCTCTACCTCCACAGTGCAGTTAATAGAACGGCAGCTTAACTCTTAAGCTGCTCCCTCCCTCCCCTCCATCACATAACATCTCTAAAAAAGCCCTAAAGGAGTGTATGTCCATTAGCTAAGAGCACTTGTATATGCAGCCTCTTTGATCAAAGACCCGCCAGTTATAGATGCCGTTTATAATCCAGCTTTCTGCACTGTGTTTAAAGGTGCCTACCTTACAACTTTCACCATTTTGGGATTACATTCACTCAGCAGGGACAGTAGTGTCTGCATCGTCCTTCCAGTCTCCACGATGTCCTTTTTTTAGAAATGCGGAAAAACAGGAAAAAGCCACATAAAAATGGAGGCATGGACAATAAAGAGGCAGTACTTTAAACATTTGACATTTATACAACTCATGTACAAAATACTTAGATTTTTTTCAATCTCAATTACATTTTCACCCAAAATGATCTAATTTTAAAAAGATGAACAAATACTAATGCTCACTCATTCACCTCATTCTCACTAATTTATGAGACAGGTTTGAGAGAAGAAGATGAAATGGGGCACAGAAGGGAATGACATGCAGAGCACGACCCGGGCCTGATTTGAACCCGGGTCTGCTGCGACGACAACTCAGACCACAAATCATTGTGATCAGTCGTAAATGTAATCAGTCATAAATCAGAAAGCACAGTACTGATGTATGTCAAAAAAAATAAAAATACAAATCTTACCTCAACAATCAAGACATTCTGCAGAGAAAAATGAAAAGAACAGTTGATGAAGTATGCAGCTTTACAAGACTGTGAAATGTATTTGTGACCAAAACCAGAATACTGACCTTGCCCGAGAGACTGGACAGCTCATCCCCTCCGATGACTTTGACATTGTTTGTTGACTTGTCATTCTATGTTACATAAAGAGAGGAGATGACATTATCCATCACATTTCTGTGTGTTACAGTTACAGTTCAGATGACCTTTATCATTAAAGAAAAGAAAGTCTTGTCCCCACAAATCTACATATCCACACTTGTAACACTGCAGTGGCCCATTTCTTACTTGAATAAGATTGTTCTCATTTGTAATTTGCCATATCACACACACCTCCCATCAGCACAAGCGCTTCCTAGAAATGGGGAATAAAAGGGCAGCTTACACAGTAGCTCTTCACCCTAATGAAATCCACTGTCAGGGGGACTGATTTATCACTGTTCTGGTTCAGCGCTTTAATGTAGTCCAGGAGGTCTGCAAAAAAATTGTAGCCCCCTTTCAGCACACACAGAGCCACGATGTGGTGTCCCCCCATGTCCCGGACTATGTCACGGGCCAAACGCTCCGTCCTGGAACAGAGAGTTAAGCGAGAAAGGGAAGCTTGCGTCATAAATTAAAGTGCCATGGTGAATGCATAGAGGAGATACTTAACATGATATTGCACTTAAACATAATTGCATATCACAGCAATGCACTTAGTCATTCACCCTTTCCTCCTCCCAAAGCCGCACTCAAATGCACTTCACGATGTCGGCTATGGGTAATTTGTCAAACAAATACAGTAAAGTGCACTACTGTAATCAGCATGAGCCAGCTGAATGCGAGTGTCCCAGGCAGTGATGTAATAAAAAAGTAGGCTATGTCAGGTGACTTGACAGAAAATATGGGAGAACTGCTGATTGGTTCACCTGTCCATGATGAGCCCATGGGGGATGATCACCTTCTCCAAATCGTTCTCATAATGTCTGGGGACACAGAAAAGGTCCAGCTCGTGGCCTTTCTCATCATCAGCTATCTGAAACAACAAGGAGGCATTTCTCTTCAACTCATCATAAAAGCGATTGGCAGTGACAGATAACGACACGTGAACTAGAGACGCGTTTAATCACTCTAGTAAACCCTATATTCTTCGTCCTCTCGCAACGCTGACCCACTCAAACCACCTGTTTATCCCCTGCACACACGTGACTTAGATTGAGACATATTCATCAGAGCACGAGTACAAACCCCGTTCTATACATAGGCTATATATATAAAAAAAAAAAACAGGCCAGCAACCACACCCCGACAAGTGAACAAGTTATCAATCTCCCTAACAAATCCCGGAACACGCCTGCGGCTAAACGCAGCACTGCCTCACCTGCAAATACGAAGCCATGTTACCGGCGGTCGTCCGTTCTGTTCAGTCGCAGTGCGATATCTGAGGAATCATACCAAGGTACCATGAAAGAGAGACGCAGAGAAGAGAGAGAGAGGGGGGGGGGGGGGTTGTTGACTGGGGGTAGCACGAGCCGCTCTCCTCCTTCATCTGCTGCTGCGCGAGCTCTGTGTGCATGCGATGCTTGTCTCTGCTGGGGCTTAAGCCTTTTACGTCAGAACCCAATTTACCTTTCCTATAATCTGATTTGTCCGACACAATTCCCTGCACCTTTAAATGCGCTATACCGAGTAGCCTACACTACTACTGGATGTTTCGGTTACCGTGACAGCGTACCAGCGCGAGCGTTAGGGGGGAAGCTACGACAGCTGACGCAGTTTTAAAAATATAACGGTCGACTGCCTCGTCTCCCTACTAAAAGCACTACTCTCGTGTGGTTTATATGCATCTGTACTGACGGAGGTTATAACTATGCTCATGAATGTGACAGAGATTATGTAATGCAAATACCCTCTGCTATAAAGTTTATTATATAGGCTTATCCATATACCAGCCTACTCATTCAGTTGGATTGTTAGAATTAGGCTACATCAAATCATATTACCATAAAATTTATATTTTATTGTAGTTATTATGTAGTCTATTAACTTCAGGCATCATATTATATGTGCAAGGTGTTTTTCTAATTTTCTAAATCATTTGATTGAAAACATGCACATCACCTCAATTTCGAGTGTTGAGCTTTAACATGTTAATATAAACTTTGCCAATGAAGCAAAGCCAATTTGTATACTTGTTCTTTCATCTCTGATGTAGTAGGCTAGGCTAAGGTTTTGCTGAATAGTCAATTTAAAATGTGTAATTGAGTTAATGTCAGAGCTGCATCACTTTTAATAGGGTATTTCTAAAGCACATACTTAGGAACATGAATCATCCTCATTTTAGTTTATAATTTGGCAATCTGAGCATCACTGAGTTCATTCTGTTTTATGGGGCATATTTACATGCTGGTGCACACCGTTTCTGTCCTTAGTTTGCTCTCTCCATAGCTAATTGTTAAAGGTGATCTCTTCATCTGCCTACAGGCAACTTTATAATAAAAACAATTTACCAACAGTTTTTACATTTAGATTTCAAAACTTTAAACACATTTACAACCAATGTTTAATATGATCCCAATTTAATGAGTGATACAGAAACAAAACATTTTACAAAAAAAGCAATATCAGGTCTTGAACCACACCGGGAGCATGGCAACTATGAAAACAGAATAAACATGTTTTCATAGTTCAAAACACCAAAGACGCAAACATCATCTCTGTACGATAATAGTCTTTTTCAGTGCCACTTAAGTGACGGTGGGGCCAAATCTCAAATGACACCCATCCCCATATAGAGTCCTACTTTTAGCCTGAGACCCACATAGCGAGCGGTGACTGTGGGCAGAAAGTAGCACACCATCGAGATGAAGATGTGATTTGAGAGAAGACCTTAAGGGAAGAACACTTTATTTTTTCTTCTTCTCATCTTTCTTGGCACCATCTGCTTTCTCCTTCTCCTTGTCTTTGTCCTTCTCATCTTTTTTCTCTTTGTCGTCTTTCTTCTCTTTCTTGCCTTCCTCCTTTTCTTGACTTTCTTTCTTCTCTGCGTCTCGGTTGGAAATCTTGTTGTTGATCAGGTTGTGCAGAGCCACCACGGAGCGTATGAGCGAGGCCAGGTAGACTACCAGCATCTGGTCGTTGGTCTTAAGGTAGAAGGCTTTTGTGAACTCCTAGAAAAGGACAAAAAAAAAATATTAGGCATCACAAAACTTTGTGTTAATAGAAAACAATGTGGTCCTATGATATGAAATTAATAAATATCTAGTGCCTAAATAATAAAAAGGGGGCTTCGAAACAATTATAGATTGGAATTTCACATATGGATCCTGAAGCTAATATTATTTTGGTGGTGGAGACAGGAGTATTTGATCAACTATTCAAATATATATACTGGTAACTAAATTACCCTTTTTTTAAACTATGTAATTTAAGAGTTAACCAACGCCTTAATCCAAACTAAATAATTACCACAGTTGACATGTCTTTGTAAGGAACAACAGACAATATGTGTCAACATTTGAGCACCTAATTGCTGGAACTGGAAGTGTCTCTCTAAACATGACTCCTTTTGCCCTCCAGTGGATAAAATGGGAATCGCAGCGTAAGCTTAAAATTGTTTCTGTTCAATGTTTTGTTTTTCTCTCCAAATGTCTTTGGTTCGCTGCATTAATTTAAAATTACGCAGCAGTAGTGATTGTACGGTATTATAACATAGGAGTGCCATACCGACAAGTAGTTGATTCAGCTTTATTCATTGTACAATTCCAGCTCTCAAAGACAGAACGATAAAAAAAAATTAAACTTAATAAATATTTGTAAAGATGTCACTTAAAGTCAAGGAGAAATTAGCTTCACTACATTTAAAAAAGACACACATTTTAAATAAATAAGTCAATGTGCTTCAAAACCCAAACAACTTACCAGTAAATTAACATCTGGCAGCAGGTTAAAGACATCCTGCAGCTGGTAGATGATCTGGTGGTTGATGGGTAGTTTGCCTGCTGTCACTCTCTCCAGGTAAGAGCGGATTTCCAACAGCTTTGAGTTGAGTCCCTTCAGGCCGTGAACCTGATTTGTGATCTGTTGCGACAGAGTGCCCACTGTGGTATCCTTGATATCTCTGTAGAAAGTCAGAAGCAGATGATAATTGACTGGGAATTAATAAAAATGTTGACCCGGTTGACTTAAATGGCTGTTAAATGATAGAGTGTAGCAAAGTGTGTGAATCAAAAGGGTTTTTTAGTACCTGAGCAGATGCTCCACACCCACTTCCTCGGCTTCCTCAGCTCCAATCTCGCTGGTGACGTGTTCAAATGTCTTAGACGTTGGAGTGCCGTCCTAGAAATAGTAAACAACAACAACAATTTACTATAATTCTGCAACAAACTGTTCGGTCTGTTGCGGTCTGGGAGAAGGTACTGCAGCATTGTGTCCTACACAACCAGACTCTGAAACAGATTCATTCCACTGGCCATAAGACTGTGAAACTCTTGATCATGCTCAATAAACTTGTTTACATCATCTGTCAATTCCATCATACTTTAAGCTTTATTTGTTTATGTTTCAGAAACTCATTAAATAAAATCCATGATTGACTTACGTCATGTATTTCCTCCACAGAGATGTATGCTTCTGTTGGTAGACCCAGATCTTTGGGCTTCACGTCTATTATAACTAATACCTAGTAGGATAAAAAAGAAATATGTGCATGAGTTATTAATCATCCAAATGGATAAGAGTAGAAAGAGGTTATGCCCACACACACATGCAGGTCATGAAGAGGAAAAGGGCCAAAAAGTTACATACCGAATTGGTACAGTACTGCTTGATGAGCTCATTGATGGCAATGTCATTCTTATGTAACTTTGGTCCTGTGTGGTACCATCCGACTATTCTTTCTCTGGCTGAAAAACAAGGGAAGGCAGTTATTCACAAGGAAAAAAAATTGTGTTACAGATTCAACAACATTATAGATGGAGGCAGTTCCCTACCATTAACTTTCTTGAACATGCCATACATGTTCTCCAGGTAGTCATGGTCCAGGAACCACACAGAGTCATCCCTGTCATCCTCGTCAAATGGCACTGGAAGGAAAACATTGAAAAATATTTGAAAATTGACAGAATCTGTCTGTGGAAGACATACTACTTTTAGAAAAGTGGTTTCACATAATCAGCCTGTGAAAACAGTTGTGTAATGTTTTCTGTTGCTCTCAAGGAAGCATTTCCATGGTAAAAAAAAAGTCTGCGTAACAAATTGGGGTGCATGAAGTCGGAAAGATGTGTGAATTTAACAGGCAGGGAGGGAATGATATGCCAACTCTTTCGTTGCATTATGGAGAGTAAAATATACATTATTTTATAATACTTAGTAGGGGGACTAAATCTCAGTACAACAGCCTCTCCTACTGCTATTATATCTAATTTTTATTTTATTTTACTGTTAGTAATTTAAACAGTTTAGCTCCAGACACCCAAATATTGTCACCATGAAACTCACCTGCAAAACTATTTGAGACGTCAAGAACTTTCTTGTGCCACGATCCCAGAAGGACACCGACGACTCGTTTCTGATTGCCAACTTTTCCTATCCTGTAAATTGAATTGATACATAACAAATGTACTCTTTAGTTGAACCACAGGTTTTCAAAAGTGATCGACATGACTCATAAACAGGGACGTTAGCTAGGATACTGCTGTGAGCTAAGCTAATGCCCAAATCTTCATGTTGTCAACCGCAAAGGAAATTAATGACAAGATCATGTCATTGATGTGTACGTCCTACCAAATTGAACTACTAGCAACCCCGACTGTGTTATTGGTCCATTTAACATTTTAACACAAATGTTGCTAACTAATGCTGAGCAGAGGAAGAACTAAACAGTCTTCGGTGAGCTAACTAGCCTGGTCATGTCTGCATTCACTCTCAACGGGGCACTGACTCAGCAGGGCTAACGTTAGCTTAGCTTAGCAGCGACGTTACGCTCCTGAAAATGTTT
This sequence comes from Hyperoplus immaculatus, assembly GCA_949357725.1. Classification (NCBI taxonomy): domain Eukaryota; kingdom Metazoa; phylum Chordata; class Actinopteri; order Uranoscopiformes; family Ammodytidae; genus Hyperoplus; species Hyperoplus immaculatus. Next base: position 21,104,183 of record OX442354.1, on the reverse strand, counting down.
ACCTTCCCTTTGGTAAAGACTGAAAACTAACATTGAACTAACTGACCTGTTAAAATGATCCACCACGCTGAGCAACACCAGGGGATGAACGACCACATTTTCCACCGCTAACTCCGGCATTTTTACAGGGAAGATAAAGAGCTCGCAGGCTCTCCTCCACACAATGACGGCTACGCTGCAACTTCCGCCTGGCACGTTACGTCTTTTCCGTTTCTCTAGGCAACAGAGGGACGCGGAGACAAGACAGTATCGGAGAAAGACGCTCACTCACAAACAAAATGGTAGGAAACTGAGCAAACATAACTTTGTTTTTGTGACGCTTGCTTACATTGATATTACAAATTGTCGCTTAATTATGAACTTATTAATGTGTAGGTTAATGTTAGATAACCGAATACAATTAAGTCATCAATTAGCCTAAATTATCACTCCTCTTGCTGGAACCAACTTAATCTTGCTAACTATGAATTTAATCGAAATCAAATCAAATGTCCTGAAATGTACGGTTTATTGCTATCTTATTAGCAGAGTCAATGGTAAGTGTGTTTAATCAAATGTCTTTTATATCCTTCTGTCCTGCAGGCTGAAGTTGAGGAAACCCTGAAGAGGATTGAAGCCCACAAAGGCGTGATAGGAACAATAGTTGTCAATGCAGAAGGTAAGCCAACAATAGTTACACAGTTTTTCTCTGATACACCACAGAGTCAGTCTGTCTGTAAAGTTCACTATTGCGTCTTTTTAGGTATTCCCATCAGAACGACCTTGGATAACTCAACTACGGTTCAGTATGCAGGACTTCTTCGCCACCTTACGATGAAAGCCAGGAGCACAGTGAGGGACATTGACCCTCAGAATGACCTCACCTTTCTTCGCATCCGCTCAAAGAAACATGAGATATTGGTTGCACCAGGTGGGTGTGTTGTTATTGTTGACTTCATGTAAAGAAACAATTAATATTATTATATTTCAGCTGTAACATAGAAATGGGACGTTGTCTGTACTGTATTCACTACATTTCTCTCACCCGTCTTGTCCTCTTTTACATATCTGCAGAGAATAACTTTCTGCTGATAGTCATCCAGAACCCATCTGAATAGCTGCTGGCCATTTCCATGAGAGTTGGCCTTTGGTTTGTCACATGACAGTGCTTTATCCTTCCAAAACACTGTTTCCACTGTTTGATGTTGCTTCATGTAGCCTACTGCAGTATCCCTCTTTTTCTACTCAGAACTGGCCTTAATCAACATGATGCACTGTTTGTTTTTTCCTTATGAATTTCATTCATTGAATGCCATAAGTCTGTGAATTAAAGATGCTCCTCATTGTACAGTAGCATTCTCTCAAAATCATCCTTGTTTATTCTGTTGATGCACAGAGGAGAGACATATTCAATGTAAAACCTGAATAAATGAGAGGAGAAACACAGCAAGTCCAATGCATTTTTTCTTCTTTGGGTTTATTGGCAGAATCTAACAATAAAATGTAATGACTCTTGATGTAGATTTTTCCTAGCATACCTTTTGGGCAAAGAAATGTACAGTTATCATTCTAGCATAGACTTGGTGTAAGTTACATACGCAGCTCCAAGCCACCCAATGTACACCTGTTTGACTGTCTATTTTTATATTGAACAAAATGTGGGTGTGCAGAGCCTTTCATTTGTAAAGTAACTAATTACAGCTTTCAAATAAATGTCAAGGATAAAAGATACTCTGTTTTCCTCTGAAATATAAAGTAGAGTTATAAAATAGCGCAAAACAGAAAAACTCAAAACTGATGTCACAGACACTTGATCTCAACCGAGCACCTTTAATCACCACATGAGGGCAATGACCTTTTGGAGGATTGCTGTTCATCCTCTCCACGGAAGACTTGTAAAATAGAAAAGAAAAAAAGTATAATCATGTTTTGTCCTATAATTTTCACCTGTCTGTATATGGTGCTGTTTCTACACGCAACATCTATAATATATTAAGGTCGTACTTACTTGTACAACACACTGTTCTTTTTATAGCCTTTCAACACATTTTTTAAGCAAAGAAGACGGACATAATATATATATATATATATATATTTTTTTTTTCTTTCCTCAGAATAACACTTGATTCAGGAAACATGAAACTGAGATGGAATAAGACCTAGATTCTACTTTGACCTTCACCTACCCATTTTACATCAGGTCAGCCTCTTCTCATGCAATGAAACGGTCCATTTAAATTACTTCTTTAAGAAGGAAAAAATATAGTTTTAAAAAGATTAAACATAAATATTGATTTATACTGTAGGAGTGTTATCTATGCTCCCGCTGTTCAAAGACATTCTTCTTTAATGATGCCATGAAATAAATTATTGGTCTGCAAGTCGAATACACCTAACATGTAGCCCTTTTTGTCACCTAAAGAAATGACTACAGGTCCAGGGCTGCACAGAAGGTTTCATGATAAGAGATTGTGTAATTCATGTTCTACTAATAAGCAAATGCATTAGGAGACTGAGTCCTAAATATTCATGAGTGCTGCTGCTCACAACTAAGCTGCTGTTTATCTCAACTTGAGTTCATGCAAACACTGTCAAGTATTCACTATGAAAACGTCTCGCTAGTAACATGACAGTGACAAATGATAGACATTTTACAAATATTTTAATGTAAATTTCCATCAGAATTTACTGCAATATATGTTAATAAATAATTCATCACAATTATACAGCCCAAAATAATACATTACATAACAACTGATTGAACAAATATGCAGGATTTCACAGCAAGTTTGTCGAGGGGACTGAAGAGCTGATGCAGGAAGGTCGGGTGCTACTGTAACTCGCGCTTGTAGGTACGGGCTCCTGGGATTTCAATAATCAGAGGGAATAGATATAATTTGTGACATTGTTTCATCTAGCTTGAACAAAAATAAATCTCCACAAAAGACCAGAGGAGGTGTAGTTTGTAGTTATAATTATCCGCAGAGGGATAGTGTCATTTGGATGTTTATGTCACCCACATACAGTTGGCCTTTTTCCTTTCCTTAACAAAATCTGCTTTAAACTTAGTTTTTCAAAATAATGCTAAAGGAAATCCTCGTCAGAAAGGTGAAACTATGTGTACGGTTGGATGAGATGTCTAAAAGTAGGCCTACTGTAGTTTCACTCAAGTGATGGCAATTATCTGAGAAAATGTGGGGGGTGCAAAAGGCCTTCAAAAAACCCACATTTTTAATAACTTTTCAGTTATAGAAAGGCATGTGTAGGGTTAACTACATGGAATCTGGGACAAACTTGATAAAGCTGTGAGACAAAGACTGATATTTTCCATTTTGTTTTCCATCCCCGGTGCATCTTGGTCAACCCACCAAACATTTTGACATCAAGTAACATCTTTTCGTTTTTCAAATACAACTGGCCTAACATCCTTCATTTTCTAAACATCTTGATTCTGACCAGCAGCAGTTCAAACGGAACATATGGCTTCCCACAAGAAATAGTTAAACTTACAAAATTCCTCGTCTATCGCAAGTTTCATTATCCATGGAAAATGTATTAAACATAAAAAAACTGAATTGAAACCATTTGCCGTTATAAAGATATAATTTTAGATGTTTCCTCTGCAGAACCTTTAACAGCACACATACTGCTTAATCTGTGATACAGTGCTCCGTCGACACAACAACATTATACCACACAGAGGACGGTCAAGTATTTCCCTACAAATTCATTTCAAGTGCATCCTATCAAGTTTAAGGCCTGAGGTGTGCTTTGATTCCTTGACTCAATTTTCACTCTCTGAGAATAAAACCAAGTGACGCTTGGTCCCTTGTCGTTGCTGCCCAGAGAGGCTACAGATTTGTGCCAAGTGATACATGTCATTAGTGTGGATCAAAACAGTTTATGCAACAATTGACATGATAAGAGCTGAATGGTGGAAAGTCCTTAAAGCCTCAACTCGGGGACTAGTGGGATTGAGGTTAGAGTTTCTCTGACAAATATGTTGTTTGACCTACACGGTGTTGTTACAATCCATGGGCAGCGAGAGAGTGGGAAAGCCCAGGCTATATGGTCACCATGGTTTACAGTGACCATGGCAAAACCTGGTAGGTAATCAGTTGAGTCTCCGGGACCAGTCAGGGAACATAACTGATAGGCCAGAGGGGTAGTAACAAGACAGGGATCGTCTCCTTTTCAAGTGTTTCAAGTGCAGAGAGTGTTCTGGCTCCAGGCTGTCTTGTTCTTGTTACCGTTGCTTTAACTGTCAGAGGCGTATCTGTCAGAGAGTGGGTGTCTGGGGTCACCTAGGCGTGTGCCCGTTGACTTGCCCCCTGCCCCAGTGAATGTTGGGTAGCGTCAAACAGCGCCTGAAGTGTTCGAGCTGGGCCTGCAGCTTCTCCCTCTCCTCTCTCACCTTCTGCCTCTGACTCACCATTTCCTGACAAATGAAGGACAGACAGGACTTTAGTTACATAAACCAAGGCTTACTGAACTTATTCAACACTCACAAACAGTGTACTGTACATACTGAAGAAAAAATAATGGAAACAGGCATTAAACGATGAAAGTGTACACATTTGCACAAGGGATACACAAAGATATTGTCTGAGGTACCTACCCCCATAGTGAGAGACAGTTGCTCTGCAGTTCTGGTCAGATTGTAATTCTGTGCTTCAAGTCTTTTACACTGACTGTGCAGAACCTTCCTCTCTATACTGGATTCTGCACAGAGAGAGAGACAGAAACCACAAACGAGGAGAAATTATATGCATTATATGACATCTTTCACACAAATGACCTGGGAGCATAGTGTAGTGTTACGATGGTAGTGGAACAGCCATCTATTGGCCAAATCCGGCCCTCAAACAAAAATATTTAGGCCCCCTTCAGAAGCTCAAGTTTTCCCCTTTACTGCGTGAACCGAAACTTCTACATAAGTTCTCATTAACTGTGACACTTTAAGCTGTGTAAATTGAATAATTACTCATTTGCATCTCAACGAAAAAATCGTTGAAGGACTAAAATGAAGTGATGTGTGGATGAACAGAACTCCAAACATAAATGAAGCCGGTCACTGTTTCACATCTGAAGCATTGTACATAGATCGATAGTGTATTTAAGTACATTTTTGCCAAATGAGTATTATTCCAAATTGGATAATGAAGAAAAATGCCTTCTTACACAGTATAAAAATCACCCACATTTTTTTTGTAAATCTAATATAGGCCTAGAGTAAAGTAGTTATTTTTTTACGAGTTGCAACTCTGTTTCTTCGATTCAAAAAAGTACTGCTCGTCACATTTTTTATCACATTCCTTTGATAGCCACATTTAAGGGATTCTTACAAGAATTTAATTAAAGATGAAGCAAGCGGTTTATTTATGTTAATATAAGTGTGAAATCGCTCTTTATTCCTACAGTGATCACTTATACAGTATCTCACAAAAGTGAGTACACCCCTAATATTTCTTCAAATATTTCATTATATCTTTCCATGCGACAACACTGAATAAATGACACTTTGATACAATGTCAAGTAGTCAGTGTACAGCTTATATAACAGTGTAAATTTACTGTTCCCTCAAAATAACTCGACACACAGCCATTAATGTCTAAACTGCTGGCAACAAAAGTGAGTACACCCCTAAGAAAAAATGTCCAAATTGGGCCCAAAGTGTCAATATGTTGTTTTGCCATCATTATTTTCTAGCACTGCCTTAACCCTCTTGGGCATGTAGTTCACTAGAGCTTCACAGGTTGCAACTGGAACCCTCTTCTACCCATTCATGACGACATCAAGGAGCTGGTGGATATTAGAGTCCTTGCGCTCCTCCATCTCACGTTTTAGGATGCCCCAAAGATGCCCAATAGGGTGTAAGACTGGAGACATGCTTGGCCAGTCCATAACCTTTACCCTCAGCGTCTTTAACAAGCCAGTGGTCGTTCGGAGGGGTGTTTGGGGTCGTTATCATGTTGCAGTACTGCCCTGCGGCCCAGTTTATGAAGGGAGGGGATCATGCTCTGCTTCAGTATGTCACAGTACATGTTAGAATTCAATGAACTGTAGATCACCAGTGCTGGCAGCACTCATGCAGCCCCAGACCATGACACTCTAACCACCATGCTTGACTCTAGGCAAGACACACTTGTCTTTGTACTCCTCACCTGGTTGCCGCTCCACACTCTTAACACCATCTGAACCAAATAAATGTATTTTGGTCTCATCAGACCACAGGACATGGTTGCAGTAATCCATGTCCGTAGTCTGTTTGTCTTCAGCAAACTTTTTGTGGGGTTTCTTGTGCATCATCTTGAGAATAGGCTTCCTTCTGGGATGACAGCCATGCAGACCAGTATGATGCAGAGTGTGGCGTATGGTCTGAGCACTGACAGGTTGACCCCCCACCCCTTCAAGCCCTTCAGCAATGCTGGCAGCACTGATACGTCTATTTTCCAAAGCCAACCTCTGTGTACGACGCTGACCATGTGCACTCAACCTTCGTAAACTGGGCCGCAGGGTGGTATTGCAACATGATAACGACCCCAAACACACCTCCAAGACGACCAGTGGCTTGCTAAAAAAGCTGAGGGTAAAGGTTATGGCCTGGCCAAGCATGTCTCCAGACCTAAACCCTATTGAGCATCTTTGGGGCATCCTCAAATGGAAGGTGGAGGAACGCAAGGTCTTTAATATCCACCAGCTCTGTGATGCTGTCATAAATGGGTGGAAGAGGGTTCCAGTTGCAACCTGTGAAGCTCTAGTGAACTTCATGCCCAAGAGGGTTAAGGCAGTGCTGGAAAATAATGGTGGCCACACAAAATATTTACACTTTGGGCCCAATTTGTAAATTTTTTCTAAGGGGTGTACTCACTTTTGTTGCCAGCAGTTTAGACATTAATGGCTGTGTGTCGAGTTATTTTGAGGGGACAGTAAATTTACACTGTTATACAAGCTGTACACTGACTACTTTACATTGTATTAAAGTGTCATTTATTCAGTGTTGTCCCATGGAAAGATATAAAGAAAAATGTGAAGAAATGTGAGGGGTGTACTCACTTTTGTGAGATACTGTATAGTGTGCGCGTTTCATAAAGCCGATCTCTCAGTCACTCACTCTGCATGTAATCGGCAAATAAACTTTTCGGGGATCCCGAAACTGGTATCCAATCAGAAGAGAGAACGCTACAAACCGGCACCTGTCTCACTGCTGGTGCACGTGCAGAGCGACAGATGGGTGAATGTGTACGCGCCTACAATGGCGGAGCAGGTAAAAATCCTTCCCAATGTCTGTTTTGATGGTTTTTATCATGTTTTATCACACTTATGGATCTGAGATGATGCTAGATAACTCGCTGCTTGAAGACCACATTGCATTAATGTGGTGACATAGGGACGAGGGAGGGGACCGCTAACTGCAGTAACTGACAGGAAGTTAGCTAAACTGACCATTCCTCTTACTGAACCTTTAACTTGTTTATGTTAAAAAACAAACACTGGATTGATCATTTTCAATTCTAAACAGTTTTTTTTAAACTGTTAACATTAAGCTGCCTTGACATTGTCTCACCATCCACATGCTCCTGGTAGGCCTCAAAAATGGCTTCAATCCCCTGCCACTTCCTGGGAACTTCTTCCGTCTCCTCCTCCTCCTCTTCCTCCTCCTGACCTGACTCTTCCTCGTCTTCATCAGACAGGTTTTCCCGCGGTCTTGATGAGGAGTCCCTACTGGCTGCAGGGTGATGGAAGTGATGGCCGTTGATTTGTGCTTGCTGAGGGGCGTGGCTAAAATGTGAACTTTTCAATTGAGAGGTGTTGTGTGACAGTGAGCGGTCGGTTTTCATGCCGGCCTCAGGTACACAATTTGAGACTCCTTAAAAGAAAAAGAGTGAGACGAAAAGGCAAGGTCAGTATTTGCCGGCATTTTTAGTGCAGCACTTCATAAGGAGCCAATGGGGGTTAATGATATACACTTTAACTGTGAGGATATTGCACGTCTACGCCACTAGGTGGCAGAGCATTGTCATTATTAAATTCACAAACAGGCCTTAGTAGCTATGCACCTATATCTCTGGGAGCGATTGGCTCACCTTTGTTCTGCAGTGTGTTGTGTGTGGACTGCAGCACAGCTTGGTGGAAGTGCTGAGCAAAGGACTCAGGTGTGAACCTCTCCAAGAGCCGAGTGCATCCGTTCTGCATAGGATTGGGCTGCTTTTTCTGAGGGGAAGCAACGCTGCCGTTCTGTAGGCCCTGGAGCTTCCTGTTGGGCTGAGCCTCTGAGGATTCTGCCTTGTCATGAAGGAGGGTCAGGGGTGGAGGGACGCGGGCCACATGTGTGTCCATGGAGGGTTTGAATGTGTCTTTGTGGAGGAGATGCTTAGGTTTGTGAAGGTAGGGAGGAGAGGGGCTGGGAGAGTCTGGGTAAAGATGTCCATTTGATTGACAAGGCAGAGTGACTGAGGAGGAGTCTCCTGAAAAACAAATTTGCACAGTTCCTTTAGCAAAATATTTTGCAACCTTTAACATGAATACACGTGTGTGTGTGTGTGTGTGTGTGTGTGTGTGTGTGTGTGTGTGTGTGTGTGTGTGTGTGTGTGTGTGTGTGTGTGTGTGTGTGTGTGTGTGTGTGTGTGTGTGCGCGTGTTTGTGTGCGTATGTGTGTGTCTCACCAGCTGAGGCAGCAGGAGGACTGCTACACAGAGGTAAAGGATTATATCTGAGCGTGTCTAATGTCACAGTTTTCTTCTGAATGGCCCTCAACAGTTCCTCTGTCCTCTCCTTATCTATAGAGAGATAGACAGAATGAGGACACCTGTCTGACATATTTGAAAATAGGACTAAAAATATTGACTGGCACAAGGAACTGGAAGAAAAAGGTCAGGAAACAAGGAACCTTGACTATAGCCATGAAGGCTCATCATTTTAACTTTTTCATTACCTTTCACTTAAAAATAGAACTTTTTTGAGCAGATAGAGGTACACAGATTTTTGTCTGTCAACTAGATCCTCTTGCTATGTTAACAGAGCAGAAAATGCTACAGGGGGAAAAATATTAAAAGAAAAATTGAGGTAGTGCAACTGAGCGGCTGATTATGCACAAGAGTCTCTCTAAGCAAATACTAAAGGTTTTAAACAATAGAGAAACAGCATTTTAAAATCAAATGTTTGCCTGCATTTTATATTGCTCAGTTTTCCATGTTGTTGTTTTTTTAAATAAATGGGCAAAACAAACACAGACAAATTCATAGGGGTTTAAAAATAAGTAATGGGAAATAAGGAGCTCTACATTTATTCTGCACTGAATTATAAGCCTATTAAAGTAGTGTTTGTTGCAGGGTTTCTGTATTAGTGACATTGTTAAAATATTTCTCCCTCATACAGTTTGTACATGCAGATACTTTAAGAGAACATTCCGAAATATACCTAAATATTTAATGTTGCCCTTTTTTATATCTACATTTTTACATTAAAAACACATTCGAGTAATAACGAATAATAAAGACATTCTAATGTGGGTTAATCTCCTGCCGCAATCGCCTCTAAGATGACTCTTATTTTCTTCTCACTTCCCTACAGAATCAGTAAACAATAAAACTGAAATGTGGAGTAATGTTATGTTGTTGTATTTTTCCATGAGGAATTGTCAGAACAACTGCCAGAGGAGCCGGGGAGCATGTAGGAAGTGGGTAGATGTTTTACCTCTCCTCTGCTGTGGGCTGACATGAGAGAGGTTGAACATAAGGAGGAAGTCCTTTTTATCCTCCAGTTCCGGGGTGCTGTCCATCTGCTGGGCAGAGTACGGCGTGGTTAAGGGAGCTGTGGGTGAAGGGGCCTTTCTCTTGCCCCGCACGGCTGGCGGCGAGGGGCTGCGCTCTCTCATCAACCTCCTCCTCTTCCTCCTCTTCCGCGCCTGAAGCTCATCGCGATGGGCCAGCGTTGTGAGACCACACACACGCAGAAAATCCACTTTCTTTGGGTGGGAGAAATTTGTGCAGATGAATATAATTCAAACAAAAAAAAAGCTTGTATACACTGTATATGCTAAGTTTGTCTGTGTTCACGCACCTCGGAGGTGGTGTCCAGTTTGAGTGGGGGCTGTTCTGTCACTCTCCTCAAATGGGCCTTCACCTCCTCCTCGTCGCTCTCATCATATGACTCATCCAGGTCACAGTAAAAACCTGGTGGGAGGCGAGGGAACAGATAAATCATTTTCATGATAAAGAAATTACAGGTCTATTGGTTTGTCTTTATGGTACATGGTACTCACCCCCCTCTCTGGCCTCCCTCCTCCTCCTCTCCTCCAGGTCCAGTTTGCTGAGCAGCCTGCGGTGCTGCTGGAGCGCCTGGTCAAACACCAGCATGCTGTCGGGCTGCTGACTCTGTCGCTCCCTCACTGGAGACGGAGACGTTGCGTGGCCCCGTCGCCCTCCCACCAGCTCAGTGCAGGTATTGGGACTGGCCGGAGGAGCATAGGACCTCTGGTGGAGGTTATTGATGTGATGGCGGTGGTAGAGGCTCTGCATGTCTCTGTCCTGCTGCTCTGCCTTGTTCCAGGGACCAACCTCCTGTACACTGGACCCTATCAATGAGCTGTACCTCTCCGTGCCCCCTTCCTCCAGCTTCTCCCCCCAGCTCAGGGCCGGTCTGTCTGCTCTGGTCAGGCCGGGAGGAGGCCGACTGGGCAGCGTGGGGGGGTTGTGTTTCCTGCGGGAGTCTGTGGGCGTGTCCACCAGGGAGGCTGGGTTCCACAGTGTGGTCTGAGGCTGATGATGGGGACCTTTAGGGGAGATGAGGGGAGGCGGAGCGCCCAGGCACGGAGGGACATCTTTGCTGCCCTGGTTGTGATGGACTAAATTCGTACTATTGGAAGCAAAAAAAATAAGCAGGAAAAAATTCCATTTAGATTCAAAGTCTTAGCACACTCAGAGAATCAAAAGTGTTAATTGTTTTTGACAGCGAATTCTTTTGATATTTGCACCTGTGACTGTCTCTCCTCAGCTCCACCCCGTTCCCAGGGGACCTGAGGCCCATCTCAGACGGACCCTCCCTCTCTCGTTGCCGTGTCAACCACGCCGCCTCGCTGGCCCTCTGAGTCATCATGGCAGCTGCCAGAGCTCCATGGATCCCCCCTGCAGCAGCATGATGCTTCCCCAGGTGAGAAGGCACCAGGCTGGGCACTTGGTGTGGGATGGAGCCCCTGGCTGAGTGAAAGCCAGGCTGCAGGGACGGATGTTTGTGTGCCGGGAAACCTTGGTGCTCAGATTCCTTGTTTTTTTCTAGAGAGACAGTATAGTTTGGAAACCATGGATCAGTGCTTAGACTTGTAATGCCGACAGCAGTATGTCTGTGTAGATCTCTGGATAAAGAGCAAATTATCTTCAATTGCAGTTTAATACATTTAAATACAAATGTCAATGACCAATTATTGACCAATTATTGTAAAGACCATATCATTGGAATCATTGGTAAAAGGAGTGTTCAACATTTAGGAAACATGACAAATAACAGTCTGCCTTAGATTAGATAATGAGGCATCTTGGGTGCAGTGGACATTTCGGTCTGAGGTTGAACCCCAGAGGAATGGTTGAACAAGAGAGGAGTTCAGAGCATAATTGTTCTTTAGGGGCCCTTCATATCATTTCTAGAATGTGAGACATTTTGGACTGTACATGTCGAGGGACCAAAGTGTTGGACAGACACATATTTTATCCAAAAGCATTGCATCATTAGGCCTCACAGTAGCAGGACAAAAAGCTTATGATTTACAACTATTACAACATTTAAACTACTGAAGATCAATATTTCTCTCTTCTCCTTTGAATTCTAGCGAGTCAGAATCAAATTAAATTTAGAACACGTTATGTCTTGAGTAGTGTGTTGCTGTTCAAACGGCAGGTTTGTTAAATGTGTAATGAAACCCAAACCTATGAACTTGTGTCCAATCAGTGTCACCTCATTTCCCAAAAAAAGCTTCAATACAAAAGTCTCTATACAACACATTGCTTGTTCTTTTTATTTTATTTTATTTTAATTAATAAACTTTCAAATTATAAAAAATGTGTGTGTGTGTGTGTGTGTGTGTGTGTGTGTGTGTGTGTGTGTGTGTGTGTGTGTGTGTGTGTGTGTGTGTGTGTGTGTGTGTGTGTGTGTGTGTGTGTGTGTGTGTGTGTCGGTACCCAGCCTGTTCGGGGTCAGCCTCTCCCCTGGCCTGGCCCTGTCCTCCGGTGGTGCCCTCCGAGCCTGAAGCTCAGCCAGGTAGTGGCTCTCAGCCGCTCTGACCATCTGCTGCTGTCTCTCCCTCTGCCTCTCCTTCTGTCTGTCCAGCTCTCTCTCTCGCTCTCTGCCCCTCTCCTCCTCCCTCTCTCGCTCCCTCTCTCGCTCCAGCCCGGCCTCGTGCTCCCTCTCTTTCTCTCGTTCACGCTCTTGCTGTCTCTCTCGCTGGCGGAGCTCATTCTCCATCTGTAGCCTGTGGGGGAGGTTGACAAGTATGCACACACACACACACACACACACACACACACAAACGCACACAGGAGGAGAAGGTGAGAGATGCAACACCCAACATGAGGCAGATATTAACCACACACTGCTGGTGAACCTCACACAAACATTTCTGCTCAAACATACACACACACTCCGAGAAACGCACACAAATATGCACACACGCGCTCCGCTTACCATGAGGAAAATAATCCATACACAGCATGACTGAGCAAGAGCAGATGAACACTTAATAGGTATCCACAGGAAAAGGACACACACACACACACACACACACACAGGCAAACACACACACAATCACACACACACACACACACACACAAACAGTTCACGTTCACCAGCAATCAATAGCACACAGACAACTAGAGCTGCATTTGAGGACGTCAACATGGGCTTTGGAAAATTTATCAACATTTTTCACCATTTTCTGACATTTTACGAACCAAAACACTAATCGATTAATAATCGATTAATAATCGATTAATCGATTATCAAAATAATCGTTAGTTGCAGCCCTACAGACAACCCTACAGGATACATAGGAACCATTAAATATATATCCCCCATGCACAATGCCACAGGGAAAAAACGTCTACAGTGAAACTTCAAAATATTAACAAAAAAATTAGTGTGAGAAACAGAGGGGTAAAGAAAGACTCCTTATGTGCATGTGTGTTGTTTGACATTTTATGTGTGCATGAGTAATATGGTGGGTCAGCAGCAGTGTGTGTGTGTGTGTGTGTGTGTGTGTGTGTGTGTGTGTGTGTGTGTGTGTGTGTGTGTGTGTGTGTGTGTGTGACAAGTGTATAGGAGGCTCTGTGGGGTGTGTGCTAAAAATATCACACACTCAGCAACCTGTGCCCACCCTGCAGAGAGAGATTACACAGCCCTGCAGAAAGAGGGAGAGAGAGAAATAGAGAGAGAGAGAGAGAAATGTATGCATACGTTTATGAATGTGTGTGCGTTACCTCTCAGCCAGCACTCTGTGGCTTAGTTCCCCGGGGTAGTTGCCTCCAGGCAGGTGCAAGTGGAGGGCAGAGGGGTGCAGATGAGAGAAGGCGCCCCCCCCAGGCACAGAGTAGAACTGCGACCGAAGCGCAGAAAGACACAGAGTCTCCTCCATCCTGTGACAGACAGACGGATGGAGGCAAACTGGTCAGAATATAATATATCTGCACAGGACAAGTGTCTAAAATGTGGAAGATTATCAGATGTATAGAGGTGAAAAAAAGATGTATGTAGGCCTATAAATGTAAAACAGGGGGTTACTGATCAACTCTTTCCTCTTAGCTTTCCTACCACCCTGACCACCAGGTAAGCAGATTAATTACAAATCCAATCAAATGGAAATGTCTTTATGTCTTGTTTTCGTTAGAATTCAAACTGCAATGATGTGGGAGAGTAGATAACAGGAGTTTTAGAGGTTAAGGAGGACTGAGAGAGTAAGGTGTGTTGTGTTACCGTGGTAAGGACAGTGGGTGGTGCATGTAGGCAGGGTGATAGTAAGCAGCAGCAGCATGGGCGTGGGCGGCAGCAGTAGGGTCCAGGCTCAAAGGGAGAGAGGTCAGCCGGAGGTCATCTGAAGTGGAGTAGGGCCGGAGCGCTCTCAGGTACTCCTCTGGGACACCACCTCCTGGGTGCATCTGTCCAGGCAAGCTGCAGAACCAGTGCACACAGCATTGATCAAACACTATAAGGTTTCACATGGTTTCAAATGGATTTTGTTGGGGTTATAATAAAAAAATAATATTTAACTCTTGTATCAATACAAACGGATCCACCATGAGTATTGCACTTACCTAAGGCTCTGTAATCTGGGGTCCTGCATGACAGAGTTGGGGGTGAGACCAAAAGGGTGCGTTAGGTGGTGAGGTGAAGGGTTAGGCGGAGTCCGCTTATCGCGCTGTGCCTGGGCGCTCTCGGCACCCGCTCGTTCCCTACTGAGTCCCTGAATACTGGGCTCCACCTGACAGAGGGACAGAGAGCAGGCATTACTATTGATATCCATGTGGTTTGACTGTTTGCTGCATTGAAACTTGAGCAAGAAAAAAGTTCAGGGAAAGAGGATGGGAAATGAGACAGAGTGATTGGGTAACCCTTTCCCTTCCCTACCCCCCTGAGCAGCACCCAGTGGAGGGGAAAAGTGGGTCCGATATGTCATATTAGGTCAAGATCAAAGTGGAAAGATGATCCTAATGTGTGGCCTACTACATCTCTTCCTCACCGCTTACTCCTTTTCTCTGTCTAAGAGGTGCCCATACATTGGATCCCCAATTGATTAAAGTCAAATTCCAACATTCAAATCACCACAAAAAAGCTAAAGCAACGAATGATACAACGTTACAAAAGGATGCTTCCCAAAGTTGCAAATACTGTAGATTTACAGTTAATAATAACACAGTTGGCAAAGCTGCAGAACGTGTAAGTGGGGCTTGGACCTGCCCTAATTTGCTTAATACATCATGTGTCATTGTTCCACTCTGTTTCTACTCATGGTTAAAAATGTAACATGTCTTCGATGTCGGCATAATATTGTTCTGAAAATGTTGCTAACATTGTGTGAAAATTATTGTCAAATCTTTTCGATACAGCAGCAGCAAGGTCAGACTTACCACAAACAAACCAAAAGCAAATGAGCTCTCCCAGCAACACCCAATCTACTACCTTAGCTTTATACGACAGTTGACCTGCAGTGAAATATCTGTGCTTTGTATTTGTTTGAATACTTTTGAATGTGTCACTAATGAAAAGCAGATTCAAAGCAGACATGATTAATCTCTGTCGTTATCTCTCAAATGGAAATTGCGAGACAAAGCAATTAGCAAATAGCGAAGGCTGCTATCCAGTATATACACTATGCAGGGTGTTTGACCCCGGGGCAATGGTTTTTACACATTCCTTCCGTCCTCCTCGTGTGCCAGTCACACTCACCAATCAGAAGTGGCCAAAGAAGACTGCATACACCCACCGACAACAAACAAGTGACATGTGGACAGTCCAGTGCAAGTAGTGACGCTTTAGCCCAATCTAGTAAACAAACTACTATTTCAGAGTCATTTGAAGGGCTAGCGAATGCATCGTGAGATGACGGAAACCAAATTGCACTATCTAGCTAATAACATAACACTGTGACAAAAAAAACGATTGCAAGTCAAATCGCAAATGTGATATTTGTCAGAAAAATCACAATTTGAAATTTTCCCCAAAAACATTCAGCCCTGCTTGATAGCAGCCATCACATTCCTTGACCTGTGACCCTGCAGACAGCCAAAGGCCTTCACAGATGCAGCAATAAACACACACACAAACAGTCTGCTTCTTTTGCTTAAACTGTCCTGTTCTCTGTCTTTCTCTGTTCTAGGACAAGCTGCACACAGTGAGGACAAACACGGAATCTATGCAAAGCTTCAGACTGGCCCTCTCTCCCCTCTCTGTCGCTCTCCTGCTCATTCTTACTCTCCCTACCCTCTTTTTCTTAACATCCTATTCTCTATTTACCTCCCTCCCTCCCTCCTTCTTTCTCTGTGAATGTCTGAATAGCCCCAGGCAGGCAGAGCCACAGAGTGGTCTTTGTGAAGGGGGAGAAAGGCAGCTCTGATCCAGGGGGAAGTGGCTACTGTGGGGGCTCACCCCTGCATTGTGTGAGGGGCCTGGTTCCTCGTCCCACCTTGAATTCATTCACACACCCACAAGCAAACACATCCACAGAGGCGCGCACACACACACAAACACAGGTCCCTCTTCACATCCTAAGCCTTTTTTGTGGTGAAGGGTCAAGTACAAACACACACATTCACACGCATACACACGTGGACGCACACAAACACTGCAGGAAGCGGAACACAATAGGTGCCAGTCTCTGCAGCCTACAGTGTTTCTTTTACAAACCCCTCATTTGTCGCTGGAAAAAGACATGGACTGATTGGCGAGAGGACGACGGGGGTGTGGCAAAGAGGGGTGAAAGGATGAAAATGAAAGGAAACAAGACGGAGAACAAGAGAGTGGTTCAGGATAGAGGGAAATAAATGGAGGGGATGGCTGGTTTTGACAGTTTTATGTTGACAAGCAATGGGACTATTTCTTTAATGAAGGGAGCAACAGTAGGGCCCAGTAAAGCCGACTGACATCAAATCTGTGCTGAGAGAAAGCATGAGAGAGAGAGAGAGAGCAATGAGCCCAGATGGGTCCAGGAAAACAAGGGAGCAGAAAAATGACAAAGCATGGAGCAAGAGCAGCAGATGTCTTGTCTCAAACACAAACAACAGGTTGGATAAACGAACTGGCTTACCTGTCGTCCGTCGGCCCTCCACAGGCCGTTGCTGGTCTTGGTGGGGGCAATGGTGACTACCGGAGGGTTGCTGAGGACAGCGTGGCCCCTGGTCTGGCCCAGGAGGGGCCCTAGGGAGCCCCTCTTAGGGGTGCTGACTGGAGAGCTGTGGCTGGTGGCTGGGGACGATACAGGAGACGACTCCCCACTGAGGGCAGGACCTATAAGTCAAGAGAGAGAGAGAGAGAGACAGGGTCAGTGACGAGAGAGAGGGAGGCAGGAACAAACCGCAGCTATCAGACCGGCTCCTCAGTTTCACATTCAAGATCAAACAATAATCACTGACGTACTGTAATACAGATATGAAAAGGAAATAGGAAATACTTTTTGTCAGTGCGCCGGGTCACAACGAGAAAAAGCATTCTGGCAATATGTGACAGAATAACGCGGCTAAAATGTTGCTTTAGCGCGAGTGATGCACCTACGCGCCATGTACGCGCGTAAACCAATGGTTCCCTATGGAAAAACGGCCGATTTCATACGCGTCTGTACACGTGTAAAGTGCCTAGTGTGTTCGCACCTTAAGGGAAACTATAAAAAGACACACACAAGGGCAGCAGAGATGAGGAAAACGGTACAAAAAATGTGTGTGTGTGTGTGTGTGTGTGTGTGTGTGTGTGTGTGTGTGTGTGTGTGTGTGTGTGTGTGTGTGTGTGTGTGTGTGTCGCTGAAGATAAAGGGAGAAAAATCAGATATGGAGAGAACGAAAGAGGGATGTCAAAAAATTAAGGTGTTAAAAAGAGGCTAGGGTGTGATGCGGCAAAGGTGTGGTGTAAAATGTGATAAAGAGAGTATGTGTGTGTGTGTGTGTGTGTGTGTGTGTGTGTGTGTGTGTGTGTGTGTGTGTGTGTGTGTGTGTGTGTGTGTGTGTGTGTGTGTGTGTGTGTGTTGTCTGTTACATTTATTTTGCCATCGCTCCATTGCTGTAACACTCACTGCCACAGTAGACACACGAACACACACACAGAGAAACACAAGCACATTCAGGGACTGTAGAACAAAATAATGAGATGGAGAGAAGGTGGGAAAGAAGGAGCTCATGAAGAGCCTCAGGTAGAGAAAGAGCTGCAGGGAGAGAGAGAACTAGATGTCGAGCGAGAGAGAGAGAGAGAGAGAGAGAGAGAGAGAGAGAGAGCGAGAGAGAGAGAGAGAGAGCTTGTTATAATTGACTGTAATTAGATTCTCATTATTATAAGATGAATGGAAACGGATGAAGGTAGAAGCAGAGAAGAAGAGGTCACAATAGGTCAGCTCTTATTCAACACCTTCATTAGGACACCAATGGGCTGAGTGAAGATACACAAACACACACACACACACACACACACATACACAAACAACAACAGACACACACACAAAGCAAAAGAGCTACCAGGTAGTAAAACGTTTCCACAAAACACAACCTGGTCTGTGAAATGATCTACTTACGCAGTTACTGGCACTGTGTTGCGATACACAGCCCAATATTCAGTGATTAATACCTTGTTCACATTTTAAAGGAATAGTTCTGTCATTTTTGGAAATGCGCTTCAGATGAGACGAGTGATACCACCACTCACCATGCCCGTACGGTGAATGGAAAGCTACCATACGGAGCCGGTTAGCCTAGCTTAGCCTAAATACTGGAAACAGTAGGAAACAGCTAGCTTTTAGCCACAACCTCTAAAGCTTACGTGTAACATCTCATATGTGAAAACCAGGACCATGTTTGATCTGTTGGGCCTGGAGCTGTGTGTGTGTGTGTGTGTGTGTGTGTGTGTGTGTGTGTGTGTGTGTGTGTGTGTGTGTGTGCGTGCATGCGTGTGTGTGTGTGTGTGTTTTTTAAAGAGGTCAAATCACCACTAACCTCTTGGATCCTCGGCCTGTTTGGCCAGTTTACGCAGGGCATTTTCCTTTTCCTCAGTTTGTTTACATCTGCCTTAAAGCAACACAAACCGATAACAAATAACCCGTCAACCTACATCTGACTGACTCTGACTGACATATTTACCACGTGTGATACATTTTACAATTACCATTCATGCCGCTTATGACAGATATGGTGTTCCTATGCCATGAATGTGTGATTTTATCAATTGCTCACTGTCCTTTTACAACCAGTTTCTTGTATTTTCATAAATGTATTTTTTCCTTTCTTTTCTTTCCTTTCTTTTCTTTGGCAACACATTATGTATTTACATGTCATGCTGATGAAGCAAATTGAAATTGAAACAGACAGACAGAAAGGGAAAGAGAGATAAACAGAGTAAAAGCAAAGATCCTGACAGGATCAGAGACTGTGTGAATGGCGCGTGCGTGTGTGTCTGTGTGTGTGTGTGTGTGTGTGTGTGCGTGCATGCGTGTGTGTGTGTGTGTGTTTTTTAAAGAGGTCAAATCCCCACTAACCTCTTGGATCCTCGGCCTGTTTGGCCAGTTTACGCAGGGCAGCAGCGAATCCAGAGTTTGCAGATTGGGCAACTGCGTTCCCATTGGTTAGCGGGCTGAGGGGACTGACAGTAGCCGTGGTTCGTGTTGCCGTGGATATCATTCCTAATGATGGTGATTTATTGGACTCATGGTTCATACCTGAGGATGAGAACAAACGGAGAAAATATGTGAGCAGCTTTGATACGTGGAGAAGGAGTGCTGTGAAGTTTGTCCTTTGATATCTCCAGATAAAATAACAGACAATCCGGTTGGCTGAAGTGTGTGCTTCTTTTGTCAAGTGAAGAATTCGATTGCCACCACTCTGTCTCTAAAGGAAGATAATAGCTTTGAATCGTTTTGTAAGAAGATGCAATAATTCTTTCCACAGCTGCCGGCTAATAAGTCTTGAATTAAAAACTCATCATTCACAAGAGAAAAGTGTGTGTGTGTGTGTGTGTGTGTGTGTGTGTGTGTGTGTGTGTGTGTGTGTGTGTGTGTGTGTGTGTGTGTGTGTGTGTGTGTGTGTTTTGTGTGTGCCTTTGTGTCTGGACATCATTGTGAGCTCGTAGGCGTGGGTCAGCTCCACTAGAGACTGTAGAGTGGAGGGAGTAGAGCTGTGTCAAATAGCGCGGTGACCCTAATAGCAAATCACGCACATGAGTGCACACATGTCCATTTCCTCAAGGGAGCCAGCCAACACATCTTAAGACCTCGGGTAATGTCTACACACACAAACACTATTAAGTAGTATCACTGCAGTTTTACTCTCTCCCAGATTCAGACATGTACACACACACCCAATAAACATAGACACGCACACACACATTGCCAAGCAAAGAGGTAACTAGCACATATATTGATCTACTGAATAGTGGAGACACTTAGATGCAAACGTGGTTAAGGTAACCTTTGTCGTCGCCCTCTACCCTCTTACTGACCCACTAATGTTAATTACAGCTGGAATTAGCAGCAGCCCCCCTGCCTGCTAAAGCTATGACCTCATTACCAACCCCCCCCCCACACACACACACACAAACACACACACAGACACCTTTCAAGCATATACAGTACACACAAACCCGCACACATACACACACACACACACACACATAAGCCACAGGGATAGCAAACAAACAGCCAAAGCTGCAAACACACTCATGAAAAATTCATACGTGCACATTGAACACCGTTATTGAACGTTCTGCTCGTCGAACGCGCTGGATTTTGCAGAAGTGGAAGGATAAAGGGCGGTCAGATCACAGAGTTTGTTAATTGAAAGTATTATACATCTCACATTTCACCCATGTCAGATTAGATGTCTGCCTTCAAACCTGCCAGCTTTCGCACGTGTGAGGAAAACCCGTTGAATGTTCGAAAGGAAGATATATTAACTGGGAGAGTGAAGGGAAAACTAAGAGAGTAAGAGGAAATGAACTAACGCCAGATCGTAAATGAAGTGAAGAGTGTATAGGCCTAAGTAAAGTGTGCCGTTTCAGGGCATTTCTTCTGCATGTTTGGAAAACAAACTGCTGAGAGTTAAGCAAACGTTTTGAGAAAAAAAGATATTCAAGTTTGTTTTCGGTGCTGAACATTTTCCTTTTCCTTAGTTTGTTTACATCTGCCTTAAAGCAACACAAACCGATAACAAATAACCCGTCAACCTACATCTGACTGACTCTGACTGACATATTTACAACGTGTGATACATTTTACAATTACCATTCATGCCGCTTATGACAGATATGGTGTTCCTATGCCATGAATGTGTGATTTTATCAATTGCTCACTGTCCTTTTACAACCAGTTTCTTGTATTTTTTCATAAATGTATTTTTTCCTTTCTTTTCTTTCCTTTCTTTTCTTTGGCAACACATTATGTATTTACATGTCATGCTGACAGACAGAAAGGGAAAGAGAGATAAACAGAGTAAAAGCAAAGATCCTGACAGGATCAGAGACTGTGTGAATGGCGTGTGTGTGTGTGTGTGTGTGCGTGTGTGTGTGTGTGTGTGTGTGTGTGTGTGTGTGTGTGTGTGTGTCTCTGCTGAGCCCAGCAGTCAAGGGAGAGATGATAAGACACTTTCTATCGACTCTTTCTCTCCCTCCCTCCCCCCTCTTTACTCACTCTTTTCTTCCCTCTCTCCCGCTCGCTCTCTCTTTGCCTTTCACTCTCTCGTTTCTCTCAGCACACTGGAGCTTATTTAACAAAAGCCAACACCACACAAGCTCTCGTTCTCTTCTAATTCTTGCTTTCTTTCTTCCTTCTCTTCTGCAATCTTTTTCTCTGAACAGACTAACTCCTCTCATAATCATCCATCGTTCGCAAACACACAAGCTACACTAACATTTGCGTGTGCACAGAATTCAAACATGCAGACAGACGCACTCACCCTCGCGCTCACTGTTCTCTCCTCCTGCTCATCGTCTTTCTGCTCCTCTGTGAGACTCTCTCTCTCTCCCTCTCAGCCTTGCAGCTGCTACGTGGTCACGTGACCTCCTTTCAATCCACTTCCCCCCCTCCACCTCCTCCTCATCATCCTTCCCCTCTCCACCCCCCCATCCCTCCCTCCAGTATATCCCTCTCCATCCTACCTCCTCCTCCTCCTCCCTTCTCTCTCACTCTTTTTATCTTTCCATTTTCTCTCCTTAGCTGTCCCTTCTCTCTCTCTCAAACTGTGCTTCCTGTCATTTCCTTTTCTCTCTTCATTCTTCATCCGTCCTTCTTTTGGCTCGCACTCCTGGGAGGGAGGGTGGTTGAGGTGTGTGTGTGTGTGTGTGTGTGTGTGTGTGTATGTGTCTGTTTGTGTGTGGGGAGGGGGGAAGGTTGAAAGAGGAGGAGGAGGAGGGTTTATGGTGATGACGGTGAGGGTGGGTGTGTGGTTGGAGCTCTGTGTGTGGGTGTTCATGTGAGTGTGTTAACCCTCCATCCATCACTCTGTCTCTCTCTCTTTGCCTTTGCTAGTCATCTCTGTCTGCTTTGGGGACAGGGGTGATGTGGGGGAAGGGAGGGTCTCTGACAGTGACCTTTCACCCTTCACCTCTGCCCCCCCCCCCGGCCGCCAGCAGGGGGTAGGAGGGTAAAACACACAGCAGCCCTAAATACCAATTAAGGAATTTAACTCCTCTTTTCTACAAATCCTTTTCTACAAAGTGGTGACAGAATGAATGAATCTGAGTAAAAAGCCACGCCAGCAGCCCAGTGAGGCCACAATGCTTGTTGCTGAGGACGGTGCCTGTGGTAAGGCAACATTGTTACTATGGACAAAAGGTTTTAAAGGAGAAGTAAGTGATATGGTCCTTTTAGCTAACTTCCTGTCAGTAACTGCAGTTAGCAGTCCCTACGTCACCAGGTGTTTGGGGTTTTGTGCCCCTAACAGAGCCTTCAATGCAGCGCTGGTTAAGGTTAGGGGATGGGGCCTTCCAGGCAGCGCTGCCTGGAAGGCTCCGTTTGGGGCTCAAAACACCATTGAGCACGTCACCACCACATGAACGCGCAGCTGTCTTTGTCAGATAGTGCCTCGATGGAGAGCAGCCAGTCATCCTTCACAGGCACAGAGACCCGCCTCTTTACAGCGCTCTGTCTCCTGATTGGATAAAAACGAGTGGGATACTCAAAATTTTATCTGGTAATTACCGCAAAACTGAATGACTAGGAGACCTGTGTTATGAACTGTGCATACTATTTAAGTGACTGCTGTATGAATAAAGAGTGATTTAACAAGTATATTTACAAAAAAGATCACTTACTTCTCCTTTAACATCTTAACAGTGGCCATTATAGGACATATCAAGCTTTCTTTACAGCCGGTACTGGGATTCAAGCTGAATTCTAGTTTTAGCAAACACACAAATGTATTCATATCGCTGCAAACGTGATAACAATCATTATATTAGCAATAACCTTAACAACAACTGCTTAAGGTGTTTTCAGATTTAAATAAGCCAATTTAGGAGGAGGTATGTCAAAGGGAAGAGCCAAATGAAATGAACAAATGCAATTTCCCTCTAAGAAGCAGCACAAGCTAGGCCAAAAAATAAAATAAAAACTAAGTTCCCCGCTATGTTAGTTACCTTTTATACCAACATGTAAGATGTTGCATTTATTTCCTAGCATACTAATGTATGCACATGGTAAGATACAAATGTGCTAAAATGTAACTACATACATACTAAGAATCAGCATGTAAGCATTTATTAAAGTACCTCTGTGTCCATTACTTGACTTTATAGAAAAAGTCACGGGGGTACCATCAAATCAATTAGGATTCACCATCTGGGAAAATGCAATTTGTATACAGTATATTTTAATCCTTGACCAAAATGTTGTTCTGTCCTATTGTGCGACCAACTTGACGTGGCCAAAAAACGTACATATCATCCAGGTGTGACATTTATCCATACACCTACACATACATAATCACACCCTGATTAGTGTAATGTGAGTCATAACAGACATGTGGAGGCCTGTGTCTTTGACACCTTATTTTTTGTGTCTCTCACTTTTTCACTTTCACTCTCACTAACACACAACAACAGGGCCAGGCCAACACCCACCATACAGGGAGACTGTCTGTGAGGACAGCAGGGGGGACCTGCTGTGCCCAATCAGCTCATTAAAAAAGAACTGTGTGTGTGCGTGGTGTGTTTGTACATGTTTGTGTAAGCAGAGATGGGTCATTAGGATGGAAGAAGAGGTTGTATCACACTACTTACTCATTAAACCTCATCGCATTGGCGTGTGTGTGTGTGTGTGAGAGCGCGTGTGTGTGTGTGTGTGTGTGTGTGCGTGTGTGTGTCTGTGTGTGTCTGTGGGTATGTGTGTGTGTGTGTGTGGGGCTACAATGTTAAGACATAAGATTGACTGTCCTAATGTGTGTTTACGAACAGTTACCTAACAGACCAATGATGTCTGCACACCCACACACACACACATACACACACAAACACACACAATATGATCTACTTTAGTTTTAAGACATTATTTGGGGCTCCTACAGTTGATACTAACCACAAACAACAGCTACTGATGCTGTTACAAAAGCTGGAAGACTTTTTCAACTCCTCTATCACACACAAACAAACAAACACACACACACAAACACACACACACACACACACACACAGAGCAAGAGAGAGAGAGAGAGAGAAAGGAGCCAAATGTTTTACAGCCTCTTAAACTTGTCTGTAATAGCAGTCAGAGTGGCGTCAACACAGCAGCCTCCAGGGTAACTCCAGGGGCTGCTAAATGGCTTTACTAGCTCCAGTCACTCGGCAGCTCGCACAGAAACACTTAACACTTCCTTACAATCCATAAACAACGCACACACACTTTCCCACTCCGGCATCTCGCGTGCTCACAACAGACGCAGAAACAGATAGGCACGGAAATTCACATAAACGTCAGAAAAGTGTGACGCAAGACAGAACCACAACATGGACCGAACTGCACATGTGTAAGCTATCTCTCTGTCTGCCTGTGTGTGGATGCATGCAAAGACCAGCACATACACAATTAGCTGAGTCAGGATTTTGTGCGCTGTGCGTCACAAAACATGCACGTGACCCCTGGGGACCGAGCAGCCAGCAGGCATTTATAGTCCTGGGAGAAATGGAGCAGAACAACCACATTCTGCAATAACCAACACCTCTAACAAAAAAATAATAAATAAAGTAAACAGGAAAAACATCTTAAGACACGCTGAAGCAGAGGATTAGTAGCACACATCAGGAGGGAAGAAACAATGGGGGAAGTATGGGGAAGTGCAGCAGTCATTACTCTGTTTCTTATTAAACATTGTCTCTGCTAGAGCGGAGCCATGTTTACTGTGCGGTCATAACACAGTGGAGATGTTAGCGAAAGGTCTATAAATTGTCACCGCCACAGCTTGGAGCAGAAAATGTGGACTGTCAGCAACATAAGACGGGAGACAGCTACATTGGAAATCTCTTCTCTCTCTCTCTCTCTCTCTCTCTCTCTCTCTCTCTCTCTCTCTCTCTCTCTCTCTCTCTCTCTCTCGCCTCCCCTTCGAACTCAGGCCTTGACTTCCACCTCCTCCCGGCTGCCGTGCACTTTTCCTCTTTGGGTGACCCCTTCTCCATTTCTCTAATCAGCGTTCGTGTCTACGAGCATCTGCTCACTGTCTGTCAGATACAGAGAGAAGATATAAATAGCAACCGTTTGGGGAGCATTCTCTCTCTCTCTCTCTCTCTCTATCTCTCTCTCTCTCTGACCGCGTTATCGTTTCATTGCCTTGTCATTTCCTCCCTGACTTATCTCTTTTTCAGTCTCTCCTATACACTGAGCCTCCCCTATCACCTCGGCCACATTTCTTGTTTTTCAAACCCTCTGTGTCATCGATCTCTCCTGCAGCATGTAGCTCGGCCTCTCTGATACGGAGATGATGCAAGACGATAAAACAATAAGAGGCAAACCAGCCCTACTCTGTCTCAGTTTGTCTCGGCGCCTCGCTGCATTTGACTCCCGCTGTATTTGTGTATGTGCATGTGCGTGTGTGTGCGTGCGTGCGTGCATGCGTGCGTGCGTGTGTTGAAGTCCAAGTTTGGATCTGCTCACCAGGTGCCGACACCGCGGTGGCTAGACCTCAAACATCTGAGCAAACATGAGGTGGGGGGATGGGGGGGTTACACACAGACGCACTTGCTTTCCACAAAGGTGTGGGAAGACAAACAGACTAGCAGCAGATGCACACATACACTAGCCTGTCAGGTGGCTGCAGGATAACTAGAAAGTGCAGGTTATAGTTGAGTTGAGTGCTGTGATAAAAAAGAAAAGTCACTGTAGTAAACAATGATGTTATACAGTGTTAAAGAGTAACAGTCCGGGTGAGGTTTGGGTCTATATATATATATATATATATATATATATATATATATATATATATATATATATATATATATATATATATATATATATATATATACATATATATATATATATATATATATATATATATATATATATATATATATATATATATATATATATATATATATATATAATACATGTCTTGTTTTGTCTTTGGAACTAGATTTTTATTTTATTTTTTATAAATCACTTAATGTAAATAAATCACTCATCACTGTTTCTGCTGAAATTGTAAGGGATAATCGTGTAATGGATAGTCCTTCAAATCTTTCTCAATTTGTAACAACTCATTAACTAATGTTCTATACATGGTATAATAGGCTAGCATACAAAAATATACTTTTATTACAAATTAAATAAATAAAAAAACACTAAGGTGCTTCTTAAGCCAGGAAGTGCACAGAGGAGCTTGGGTTTACAGTAGCCTATCTATGAGTATGAGGTAATTAAAGAGATTGGAGGTTTACTCAGTAACCCCTGCTGAGCAGCTGGTCTACGGCAGGTCAGGGGCAGCACATGGCGCATGGACACCACTGTGTGTGTGTGTGTGTGTGTGTGTGTGTGTGTGTGTGCGCGCGCGCGCGTGCGTGCGTGGGTGTGTGTGTGTGTTGAACTCCACCTGCGGGCTGTGTACACAAAAGCGACGTGATCCGCTTGACTGCTGCTAATGCGCCCGGCGGCATCTATCTCAACCAGACAATACAGTCACTGTTAAAGGTCCCGGATTAAAGAGCGACTCCTCAAACTCCCATGGGTGCTGTCAGACAAACCATCACAAGGAAGCTGGGTGACACACACCGCGTGCGCTTTCAGCTCTTTTCTTCCTGTCGGTTAAGTTTACGGAGAGCAAACAAGAGCGATGTTTGATCACCAACAAGTTTGACAGGAAAGATAACATAACAAGGAACCACAAACACTTTAACAAGCCTCACTTTCTGCGGCTGCGTCAAGTTCACATAAACAAGCAAGAACTGACGGATTTTAACTTCACAATAAAAGCATTCACTTCTCCCTACGTGAATACGCTTAACGGTTATCATGAAAACAATGTCATAGCATTTGCTTGTGTTTTTAATTATCCTTGTTATATTACCGTATGGCTTAGCCTATTTTGAGCCACTGTGCTACTCTAATGCCGCTTTATTTTGAAAGGGAAACCCAGAAGCAGTTTTATGCTGCTGTCCACACTGTCCGTAAGGCTGAACCCGTTTGTCTGATTACATAGCCTATTGCTGACTGATTTAATCACACACTGCCCACTTTGAGTATTATAGGCCCAGTCTAGCCTACTGCACGTCATCTAGAAATAGTCTTAAAAAAACACTTCCTCCTCCGTCTGAAGCTGCCAATAAAAAGATAAAATGTAGCCTTCAGGGTGAGGATATAAGTGCCCACATCAAAATTAAACTGCTGCCATAATAACACAGAAAAACAACATAAAGTAGAATCGGGAGTCATTGGTGACTATTACAGAGGAAGTAGCTAGCCTAAAGCCCGTAGAAATAAGATATTATCAGTGTTTTAGAAAGACAGAAAGCCATGAGGTCATAAGACAAAGTCACCACTCGATGTCTAAAGCAATGCTTCAGTGTTGATTTAACATTTCAACCCCTAAGTCTTGACTTTAAAAAAGCAGTAGGCCTACACACGCACGAACGAACGAGCCTATTATTTACTCTCACACTACAACACAGCCATCCCTAGGACGTTTTCCACTAAAACAACAGCAAAACAAAACAACTTACCGCCTCACCAAAGGAAACAGAAACCTTGGTTTTTGCGCATCCTCGGCAGATAAATGACAGAGGTTCCGTGTGCAGCGATATAGCCTACTGTGTTCCCCCCCTATGCCAACAAAACACACACCGATGTGGGAAGGAGAAGGACAGCACATTAGCTGTCCTCAGGGAGCGAGAGAGAGAGAGAGAGAGAGAGAGAGAGAGAGAGAGAGAGAGAGAGAGAGAGAGAGAGAGAGAGAGGCGGGGTATAGGAGGAGAGGCAGGGCGAGAAGGGGCGAGCACCTGCTCCACGGATGCTCCCTGGAGAGATGGAGGGATGGAGAGAGGAAGGGGTGACTCTCACACTGCTGATACCTCACACCGCCTGGACATGTTTACTGTCCACTGGAGACATTCAGGTCTGTTCAAGTCAGCTCGTTTAGCTACTGGCACAATTGGCTAATTATAATGATATTAATAGTATTGATTAAACTGCTGCTGCTGACAATGAGCTGTTATGCTTCTAGTACTACAAATACTACTGTTACGTTCACGATCAGAGTACAAGTATGCTAATATTTGCTTAAACTTAAGTAGCAATATGGCAGCGTAAACATACAAAGCAGCTGTATTTTAACGTTGCAGTTGATCCAGGTGTTGAGTCTTATTACAGTTTTTTTCGATTGCTAAACCACAGTGGGCACAACTGGAGTGACATGTGCAAAAGTCTAACAACAATATGCAGAGCAGCGGTTCATTCGGGCCAAACTCTAGCTCGTTTTTCATTGCTTAAACACAAATTTCAAAACTCTACACACCTATCTCATGGCTTAATCACAACCTGCACAACACTGTGGATTTCCAGCCCTTTTTTTCAAACGCTAACACACTACTGCCACAACTGTAAACCACACATTCAAAACAGAATGAAAGCCTAGTAGTGCATTTCAAACACTGCAGATTGCAATTTCAACTGAAACACTAAGATGTCTTGTTTTAGACTTGTTAGTGAACATATACAGTATAAAGGGAAAGCTCAAAAATAAATATATTTTTGGAAATGGACCAATGAAGACAGGTTGTTGGAGGGAGAAGAGTGGCAGTGAGAGTGTGGATGTGTGGAGGAAGACATAGAGCTGTAATGTCTGATGAAATACAGTAAGGGCTACACTGACAGACCCTGTTGTGAATCATGGTCTCTCATTGAGAGAGGCAGGGTTGAGAGTGCAACCCAATCTGCAAAAATCTAAAGTTGCATCTGTAATACCAATTTTTCAGCAAACAAACAGCTTTCAGTAAATGACAACATTACAGGATAGATTTCTGTATTACAATTATAGAATATTTACACAGATAAATAATACATTTGGAAATGATTTCAATAAAATATACAAAATGTGTATCTATTGAAGCAAACTTCTGATTTTC
>OX442354.1:21049941-21069941 GCA_949357725.1 Hyperoplus immaculatus | reverse complement strand
TAAAGGATTTTTGGAAGTTTAACTTGGGAGTCACAGTAAATCTTTTTCAAACACAATACTTAAAAACCCAGTCCATCTTGATTTCGACCAAGAAGTCAGCAGATTAAGGGCTTTGCAGTCCAGGAACCAAACTGGCAACATTAAAGGAACAGAACCAAAGTAAATCTGCCTCTCAATACTTTACAATCTTTACTGCCTTTCTGTGGCTCTCTGCCCCGAGCCCATTGGTAAGCAAAGAAGATGTAAATCTTAAAATAATTGAGTGTTATTTCTTCTTAAGGCATAAAAGTAATTTCCTAAAACAGCCAGACACTTTGGCTTTTAGTAAACGCCAGTAAACTGTGTATTTGTTTGGTCTGTTTTCCACAGCAGACTCAAGGAACACTTGCACCCAGCAGCAGGATGGAGTTTGTGTGTTCATCTCAAAATAAACTTACAATATGACCGTGTTTCTCATTGAGCTATATTTTGTGCCAAACAGGTATAAGCTAAATCAAGCTTGCAGAAGCAAAGCCTGATCAATTCATTACTGGATTTGGTCAAATTTATTCCCTTTTTTGCTCTTTACCTTCCTCCTTTTTTCCCTTATCTTATCACCTCAGCTCACACTCCTCCTATATGTTCTTTCCTCCACCTGCGTTCATCCCTCTGTCCCTCTTTTCCCTCTCAATTTACCAATTTGATCCTTCTCTTTTCCTTTTTCTCACCTCTTTCTCTCCTCCATTTGTGTCCTCTTTCTCTCGCTCTCTATCTCTCTCCCTCTATCTCTCCAGATGGGCGGCAGAGAGAGTACCAGCTTGCTGTGGTCAGGCCAATTATTTACATAATTATGATCTCCCACTTAACCACATGATCCCTTACCTGGGCGTGGGCAATTATGCCAGCATCATTATGCAGATTATGCAAAAAGTGAGAAGCAGAACAAGGTGGCGAGAGATCACACATGAGCAAACACATGCCTCGTAACGTGTGTGTGTATATGTTGTGTGTGTTATGTGTGTGTGTGTGTGTGTGTGTGTGTGTGTGTGCGTGAGCATGTGTGTGCGTGCGTGCGTGAGTGTGTGTGTGTGTGTGTGTGTGCGCGTGCCTGTGTGTGTCTGTGTGTGTGTGTCGCTTTAGGTTTCTATAAACCATCCCACTTCTCAAGATTAAAAAAAGTCAATGCAATTGTGTTTATACGTAGAAAAACAAGCTTCATGGTTACTCTGTGTGCTGGAGCTATTCAGTTGTAAGATTTAATTATAAAACATTTACTTAGTTTTTTTGTTTAATATAAAATAATATGATTATTTAACATTTATTTCCTCATTGGTATGATAAGTTAAAGTTAATTTGAGAGTTTGTTTATGCTTTTGTTTTGAAGTAATTGGGCAGCTGTGGTGCACTGTGTCTATATATAGGGGTAGGCGGACATAGGAACTATACAGGCACTGGGAGGGTCATGTTTTTTTTAGAGAAGAGAGACGAAGGAGTTGAGGCGGCAAATTCCCATTGTTGCACATTTGTTTGTTTGCTTGCTAAATACTGGTAAATAAACCTCAAGAAAAGCAAAAGCCTGGCTGGACAGCTGACTCTTTTCCCCTCCCAGTGAAAAATTCATCCCCCTTGTGCCTCAGTGGCTGTTTGATTATGTTGCTTATTTTGATATCAAGTTATTTACCAACTCTAATTTGGGAAGACAGCCGGATTGACAAACAGTCTTGTTTTGAATATTGATTGCCTCAATAATATCCATACTGCCCATTGATTGGAAATTGATCTGTTTCACGTTAGACCAAGTTTGGACTCATAAGCTCACCTTCTCTGTTATTAGGTGTGTCAGTCACCTTATAAGTAAAAAAATGTTTTAACTACCATTAAACTATAATGTGTTTTAACATGATCCTCCTCGTGCTGTAAGTCATTAACTAAGAATAGTCTAAATGGATTCCGTCCTGACCGTGGAACAACGGACCAGCTTATCACACTCGCGAGGATCCTAGAGGGTGTATGTAAGGGTGTGTGTGTGTGTGTGTGTGTGTATCACACATGCAAGTTCACTGAGAACCTAACATGGTGCGGCCAGGTGTCACACTGAGCCATGCCCATATCAACAGGCTCTTGATCAGGCATCGTTGATTGTGTGTGTGTTTGTGTGTGTGTGTGTGTGTGTCTGTGTGTGTCTGTGTGTGTGAGCCGAGGCCTCCACAGAGAGCAGGTTAACAGCAGTTAGGTGGCTTATACCGTCAGACAGGGCATGTATGCTTCATAATGCAGATGTGTGTGTTTGCACAGTGCCTCGCTTGTGAGGTGCCACTGTTCTCCAGCAACACACACACACACACACACACACACACACACACACATGAACACACAAACTCACTGCATACACACATACGTACTCTCTAACACATTCAATCAATTATGCATTGACATGGTTCGTGAACATGCAGATGGTGCAGGACCAGCAGGGGCAGAGGACTCTCTCTCTCTCTCTCTCTCTCTCTATCTCTGTGGTTTTACACCCTATAGATTAATATGTGTCTGCCTATGTGCGTTTGTGTGTGTGTGTGTGTGTGTGTGTGTGTGTGTGTGTGTGTGTGTCTGTGTGTGTGTGTGTGTCCACCTCTGTGTAAAAAATAATAATGCCTGCAAATTTTAGCCGCTGTATTTTCATTTGGCTAATCCTCCAACCATCTGCTCGTTATCGTGCACCACGCTGCTTATTACAGTTTTTCTCTGCGTGTTGGTGCGAGCATGTGCTCTGAGCATGTGCATGTCACGTCTGTGTGTGTGAGCTTCCAGGAGTTGTCGTTATCACCTCGGGTCAAAATCTGCTGGCATTTATCCCAATCTCCCCAGTTCAGTGAGCAGTTAGGTTGCATGAATGTGTGAGTGTGGATGTGCGTGTGCTTGTATGTGTGTATTGTTTGTGTGCATGTGTGCTTGCATCTGAGATCTCACATCAAAGCTTTTTGCTTGTTCTAAATTAATGTGAACATCACAAAGCAGGCATGTTTGCCTGAATGAGCGTGTGAGTGTGTGTGTGTGTGTGTGTGTGTGTGTGTGTGTGTGTGTGTGTGTGTGTGTGTGTGTGTGTGTGTGTGAGTGTGTGTGAGTGTGTGTGGGTGTGTGTGTGAAGCTGTTGCAGGGTGTGAGCGTGCTTTAAGTGAATCCTCTGTTAATTAAGAGCTCATTAGTGACACCAGCTCTTTGACCAATTAGGGTTGCTGGCTTACTTGCTCACTTGTTTGTTTTCTGGTTGAGACATTACCAAACACGTTGTTTTATTCATTCCTTGTCTTTTACACCCTTTCTTCTGGTTTATTTTCACCATCTCTGGAGGATAGGAAACATAAAAAATAGATTATGGTTGTTTTGCACTTTTATTCTGTTTTTTTCCCTTCTTCTTGGCAAGAGAAAGTCGCCCAGCTCCCACATGATGTTTGTGTGTGTGTGTGTGTGTGTGTGTGTGTGTGTGTGTGTGTGTGTGTGTGTGTGTGTGTGTGGTTTTTTCTCCTCTGTGTTATCAAGCTGTTGTCATGGTCTTTTATTCATCTCATTAATAACAGCGCCCTTGAGGTGGAGCACAGCGACCCTGCTTTCAGCAGCACACGGCACACGCTAGTGAGCACAAATATGCACACAGTGGCACACAGGGATGCAAACACTCACACTGACACACACACTCTCTCTCACAGACACACACAAACACACACAGACACACACAAACACACACACACACACACAAAATTAACAGCACAAGAGAGCCTGACGGCTGATTCCTTTGGGGCAGCACCCATCTCAGCCCCCTGCATGAATACACAAAGACTCTTTCCGCACACATACACGATAGAAAAATGGCCAAACACACGGATGCACACACACACACATACACATACACACACACACACGTTTGTGCGTGCTAGCAGCTTCTTCACCCATTAACAACATAAACATACTGTATACACACAACACCTCATGTCCTACTTAAAATTGAAGACTCAAAAGGAATGATTGAATTCTGGCTCCTTCACAGCACAGAACCCACCTGGCATCATAACCAAGGTAAAAAATAGAAATCATGAAGGGAAGCAATACAAAAAGAGAGCAACATCATCTTTGTTTCATCTCAGGCTAGTCTGTGTCTGCAGCACAAAACTACTCGCCATGCATGATATCGACATATCCTTTCACTCCAAACTGGAACTTTCTATTACAGTCATTATTTTGTGCTATTCTCATCCTCATTTTGCTCAAAGACACTCCAGCAGCTCCCTGGACATAAACATGTGATCCTTCTTACCACCACAATATTCACAAACTTTTTCCTATGTCTGTTGAAGAGATTTCGCTTCTGCAGCCTGAGAAACGAGTATTCATTTGCGTATGTAGAAGTGCTGCTGATGTGCAATGTTGAAAAAGGGGTGAAGTTGTCAAATGTGTGTGTGTGTGTGTTGTACTGTGCGTTTGTTTGTTTGTGTGTGTGTGTGTGTGTGTGTGTGTGTGTGTGTGTGTGTGTGTGTGTATGTGTGTGTGTGTGTGTGTGTGTGTGTGTGTGTGTGTGTGTGTGTGTACGTCCGTGTGACATCTGCCATAAATCACAAGCCACAGTGTCCTTGTAGCTCTAACACATATCATGGAAATCAATGCAGAGGTCAAGTCGAACAGAGCTACCCAACCCCCGAAAATACCACAGCAGCCAATAAATATGGCAGGCTAATACACACGTCAACAACCCAGCTTTCTCACCCTATCGACTCCTCGCGGACAGTGTGTGCGCGCGTGAGTGAATGCATACATGGACAGAAACGCACATGTTACTGAGTGTGTGTCCATTCTTCATGCGGGCATTTGAGCCGGGTTTGACCTGGTGACATTGTGAGATGAAATATCACAGCCCGCTCAGCCTCTGCATGCAATATTAAAGGATAAATCTGGTGATCTATCTTGCTATTTGTCCCCACAAATCCTATGAAAAGACCTGAAACAGCAATGAATTGATTCTTGTAACAAGTATCGTCTGGGGTCAATCGTATTCATGTGCAATGAACTCCACTGTTTTCCAACGACTATGAAAGACACAATGCAAAGCCCTGGGTGACATTTTTCTTCATTCGATTAGTATTGAATCTTAATTCTGCTGTTGTAAATACTCACAAGAGGACTGAATGTGTATATCGCAGCTGAAAATAGTCCCCAGAAATATCTATTCCTGTTTGAGTTACATTTGTTAAAAACTAAAGTGCCCAGGCTGTATAAGTCAATTATTTCACCTCTTTAAACAACTTGTAACAAATAGGCTCTCTGCTCAGGGTAAATCTAAAACTATTGAGAGACACAATGTTGGATTTGGTCTCTTCATGGGATCGTTTTTATCTTCCCCTTAAATCATAGCAAAATATATTTATTTAGTTTCATGACTTGCATACTCCCAGCGACCTCAATTTACCTTTTACCTTCTCATTTGAGTATTATCTGATTTTGAAAAATATAATCTCTGAGAAGACAAGTTACGCAGGAACAGAAAACATAAACGGCTGTAATGTGTGTGGCAGATATCACCAGGGGGTCCTGAGCGTGGGAAACAGCAAAATGCCACTTTTCTCTGCCTTATGATACCATGTTAAGGTCATGGTGTGCTCTACAACACATAAGTGCAGCACACACACACACACACACACACACACACACACACACACACACACACACACATACAACACACACACACACACACACACACACACACACACACACACACACATACACACATCCTTGCTTTCAATCTTTTGTCTCCTACCTCACACTTATTTTTTTATTGTTTTCCGTTGATGTTTTTTTTTATGAAAGATATTATATTAGATAATATGTATCATTAAGTGAAATTTCTATTGTTGTCTCTAATCTCCATTCCTGCCTCATCCTTCCTCTGCTGCACTCCTCCTACCTTGACTAATCACACAGTAATCTTTCCAAATTGCAAACACACACACACTTGCGCACACTTATGCACACTTGCGCGCACACACACACACACACACACACACATCCTTTACCCTTCACCCCCTACATTGTCAAATGATCATTGAGGAGCGAGCGTGTGGCTGACACTGTCTCCACAGCAACCACAGTTAGGACCAGAAGGGGGGCTGGGGCATCTCCCAGTGTGTGAATGATTAGAGTACACCGCACACACACTAACAAACACCTACGTAAACACACAATACAGCAGGTGAACAAAACCACACGCACACAAACACACACGCACACACACACACACACACACACACACACACACACACACACAAAACACTGTCAAGTTCACACACACTAATGCACACAGACGTTCAAAAGTGCACACACACACACACACACACACACACACACACACTCACAGACATTAAGCGAGACCTAGGCAACTGAAAAAAAGGATGAAAGCAAGAGTGGAGGGAGTAGAAGGGGGTGGTTGTTGTTTCCTGGAGAGATGTTCTTTCTCTCTCTCTCTCTCTCTGTTGTTCACATCATGCACGCGCGGATAGAAAACACACACACACACACACTCATTCTTATCTGTTCATGTAGGTGTTTGTTAGTGTGTGTGTGTGGTGTACTCTAACACACACACACACACACACACACACACACACATATACCAACAATGACAAAGCACCACTTAATTAACACTCATATTCAATCATTTATAAAAGCAGATATATATAATTCAAAAAAACAGCATGAAAGATTCACAAGTTAAAGAACACTGTATAATTTGCCCTCCGCCCCTCTAATTCCCCCGTTCGACCCCTCCCTCGCAGCTTCTCTCTCTCTCTCTCTCTCTCTCTCTCTCTCTATCTCTCTCTCTATCCGTCAAATCACCCCCCACACTCCACAACCCCCCTCCCTCCCACTGTTTCACCTTTTGCCTCCGCAGAGCTTTTAATCACTGACCTGACTGCAGTCTGGGCCAGACAACTGGGGTCAGAGATCAGGGTCAGGGCTCAGAGGAAGAAAAGACACACTTATGCAAGAAATGTTCTTTTTTAAATATTGGCATTCAAATCCTTTTTAATTAGTGCTTATGTAAAAAGGCCAAAATCCTAGTTTACGTACCTTTTCTTTTCCTCCTCACATAGTCTTTTTTCATTCTTATCTGCACACATGCCTTTTCACTGACCTGCTGCCCTTCCTCCCCCTCCTTTCTCTTTCCTGTCATCCTGCCGCCGCTGGGCATGTTTAAGCACCTTTCTCAGGTAACCTCACACCTGTCTGTCTCCAGGCTGACACTGGCCAATCACCTTCTCTTGTATATCGCACAGTTACCTGAAAGACTATACAGGCAATATATGTCCCAGCTGTTAGGCTAATAGGACGCATCATAGAAGAGATACAACCACAGAATTACCTTGGACAGCAAAGCAGAAGCCCCCACTGTCACAGACCAAGCTTAGTTATAAAAACCACACAATTATTTCAATTCAGGGCTGCCCGCAACTTCAGGGCAAGAGTCTGAAATAAAAAAACAACTCTCAAATGAATATCATATAAGACTATACAAGCAAATTCCAGAAGCTGGAACCAAAGAATGTTCTTGCATTTTCTGCTTAAATTATTCCAAGGATTAACCGATAATCAAAGTGGTTGCAGACACATTGTATGAAGATGTTGAAATCTATCATTTTAGCTCTGTGTCACTGTGTTTTAAGTCACTCTATGGACGGCACTCATTTTAATCAAGGCTAAGATGAAGAAAAGATCCATATCAATAAAGTAAACAATACATATATACAGTATCCTTCACAATAGTAGTAAAAAGAAAAAAAACACAACGAAAGGCAAGAAATAGATCTAACTCACGATAGTTTGAGTGAGAAAATAAAAAAATCTTTACAAAAGAAATATCAGCAATATCTTCTCAATAAATGTTTTAAAATATTCAGAATTAAGAATTAATAACAACATGTCAAATAGTAGCCTATTTATATTTGTATTTATAGTGCACAGCAGCGGCTGCAGTATTTGTGACTACCATTACAGAAGCAGAGGGTGACTCTCCTCACCTGGCAGTAAAGACAGTAAATCAATGTGACATCACTCAAACTATTAATTATGCCTTGAAAGAGTGATTGAACGGGCAGAGAAAATTCACTGTGACCCATTGTCTGACGGCCCAGGGAAATATCAGAGAAAAAGAAAAAGAAAGATATTAAATACAGAATAAAAAAATGTGTCTTACCTGGGAGGTAGAAGTGTGGGGTCTTTAATCCAAACATTGCTGGTTTGCTGTGATCCACTCCTCCACTGACTGGGTTGCGGTGAGAGGCTGGAGGGTGGGGGAGGGCTGGGGGGGGGGGTTGAGCCGTGGTCTGCCCGGGTTAAGGAGCTTGTTGTTGGGTGTAAGTCCGGCTCTTCCCTGGGCCCTGCTGGGGGTCTGGAAGGGAGGGAGGAAGGGTAGAGGTCAGCGTCTGTCTACCTCCCTCCCCTCCTCTTCACCCACTCTGGACTGAACCAACCAACCCCCGTCACAGTGCAAGAGAGAGAGAGAGATGGAAGAGAAGAACAAGACAGGAAGGAGAGAAAGACTGAGGGGAACGTGACAGGAAAAGAGAGAAAATAGGAGAGGGGAAAAAAGAAAAGATGCTCCACAAGCTCTGAGGACGTACACGGGTGACAGTGGGATCCTCATGCCATCTTTTACCATGGAGGGAGCCTCTGAGAGAGTTGGGAGGGTTATAGAAAAGCTAGAAAGAGGTGGAGGGAGGAGGGATGTAGTCAGAGAAAGAGAGAGAGGAGAGAGAAATGGAGAGAGACAGAGAGAGAGAGGGAGAGACTCTTCCACCAACGTTCTATCTTCTTTTTTTTAGTCCTGCTCTTTGTAATCCCTTCCTTGTTATTCATTCAGCGGCCTCTTGCTCGTTTGCTGTATAATGATCTGTTTTTCTGTGCCTTTGTTCTCTTTTTTCTCTTTTCTGTCTCTATTCTTGCTTTATCCTTCCTCCTTTGCCTCAGTCCCACCACTGACTGCTCAGCTCAGCCGGCACAGAGGGAGGAGGAGGGAGAGAGGGAGGGAGGGAGGGGGAGGAAAGAAGAGGGGAGGAGAATCATCAGATGGATGAGTGAGGGAGAGATGAATGAGTTTATGTGTGTGTGTGGGGGGGGGTGTGAGAGAGAGAGAGAGAGGGAAAAGAGATTGAGAGAAAGAGGGAGGTAGAGAGGCGAGAGGGTGTTGATGCAGTTCTCATTATCAGTAGATTGGACTGGTGCCTGAGTGACAGCTGATTCATCATGGGAGAGAGGGGAAGGGAGAGTGAAGGGGAGAGAAAAGTGTGTGTGTGTGCATGTGTGTGTGTGTGTGTGTGTGTGTGTGTGTGTGTGTGTGAGTGTGTGAGTGTGTGTGTATGTGTGTGTGCGCTCGCTTGTGTGTGTGTGTGTGTGTGTACGAAGCAGGGAAAGGGAAAGGGGGGGGTTAAAATATGCCCTTAAGCATCTGCTATATTCAGATATCCTCCTCTTCTCCTCTCTTTCAGCCTCCAGTCCTGGAAATCAACAGTCTGTTTTGGATGGCAGACATGCTGGTGCATATTGTGATGTGACCAGTATAACTGTATCATTCACACACACACACACACACACACACACACACACACACACATCCCCCAAAACCACACATGCTCCCTTTGATTAGACAGGCCTCATATGTCTGACACATCACGTTAGCTGGGCTCTCCATCAATTACTGTCCCCTCTTGGCGAGCTTACGTCCCATCTACTGTCACTGAGACCCCATTCTATCACAGCCACGTT
The DNA here is from genome assembly GCA_949357725.1 of Hyperoplus immaculatus. Classification (NCBI taxonomy): domain Eukaryota; kingdom Metazoa; phylum Chordata; class Actinopteri; order Uranoscopiformes; family Ammodytidae; genus Hyperoplus; species Hyperoplus immaculatus. The sequence continues at coordinate 21,060,161 of OX442354.1, read as the reverse complement.
CGAACCAGAAACCACTGCCCCCCACACACCCCCCCCCCACACACACACACACACACACACACAAACACACACACACACACACACACACACACACACACACACACACACACATGCATCAAAACGGGCTGAATCACAGGGAATGAAATGCCATTATGGAGCAATTATTTGCATAGGTTCTAGGGCCTTCTGCTCATTGGTGGTATAAAGTCAACGTTGGAGTTTTGGAGCGTCTTTTTGCCTCCAGTTGTTTCTGTCTGTGTGTCCATGGCAGCCTGGAGGAACTTGGCCGCTCTATCAATGTCTCCATCTCCACACAGTAGCCCTCATTTCTCTCTGTCACTTCCTCTCTCACACATATGGCGCATGCAGCCACATACCCACAGTGTCTGTTTGCTTGCATGTGTGCACACGTCCACTTCTGTCTCAGTTGTTTTGCACCTCTTGTTTTTTTTACTTTCTCTTCCCCTTTTTTAAATTTGTTATCTCCCTCCTTTACATTTCATCTCTTTTTTTCTTCCTCTCCTAACCCCCTCTTCTCTGTGAGGTGTGAGGAGGAGGAAGTGTGCCGGTGATAAGATTGATCGTGATGGTCTCAAAGAGTTATCTATAACCCCGTCTGTCACCACTGAATCAATGAAGAGAGACTGCTGTAGGACACACTGTATACAGTGCTTACACACACACACACACACACACACACACACACACACACACACACACACACACACACACACACACACACACACACATACGCACACACACACACACACACACACACACATATACGCACGCACGCACACACACACCCACACACATGGACGTAAACACTTACATTCATACACAGGTGAAAGTAATACACATACACCACATTCACATTCACCATCCATGCACAGCCGTCATTCACTCATGCACATGCATGCACAACCACAACCCATACACACACACACACACACACACACACACACATACACAACACACACAAACACACACACACACACACATACTCACAGCTCAACAACTGTGGGAGAAGTTGTGAAACCTCAGCCAAACACCAACTGACAGTGGGGGCAGACTGGAGAGAAGAGATAAAGAATACTAAGGAAACAGCAAAGAGGATGGAGAGTTGGTGGGGGTGGTGGTGGGGGAGGGGAGGGGGGGTTGGAGCAGAAGAACAGTGGAAGTGTGTGCCTGTGTGTGTGTGTGTGTGTGTGTGTGTGTGTGTGTGTGTGTGTGTGTGTGTGTGTGTGTGTGTGTGTGTGTGTGTGTGTGTGTTGTGGGTGTCATGGGAGAGGATGGGTGCCAGAAAAAAAAAGTTTCTTCAGTGACTTGAGTTATTGGTTGCTACTTGGCTCTGAATCAAATCGAACAATAATTTGCCTTCTTTTCTCTTCACGATATGCCCAAGCTGTCAACACAAGCACACTTATACACACATGCAAAACAGGAGAAAAAAAAAACACAAAACGCAAAGCACTCTGTAAACAGCCCTGACCTCCGGGTCGAGGCAGTGTAGACCCTTTGGCCCCCGGGGTCACGCTCCGCCGCACAGGGCTGGCTCACCGAGGTCAAGAGAGGAGGAGGGGCCCGACAAACACACAGCACGATCTGAGATGATTACAGACAACAGCCAATAACGAGCGGCCACCTCTGACCCCCATCGCTGTGGAAACGTGAGGGAATGCCCGTCACCGGGGGAGCCGTATAACTCAATCTATCACCCAAACAGTGAAGGGGGGGGGGGACACAGAGTGTGTGAGAGAGAGAGAGAGAGAGAGAGGTGGTCAATAAAATAGCAGCCTCAAACATCCCACAGCCTTCATTTTCGTTATTGAGAGCTCTTGTTCTGTCTTCAAAACAGAAGGCATCAAGAGCCACTCCCCCCCTCATTTCTTCTCTTCCCTGGCTAGTTCTCTATCATTTGCCTGTCAGATGCATGATGTGGCAGAATAAGAGCTGACACCCCGGTCCCAGCAGCAACCGGGGACGGCCATCAGCACTTAAAAATGTTTCTCTCTCTCTTTCTCTCTTTCTCTCTCTCTCTCTCTCTCCCTCACTCTCTCTCTCTCTGCTGCTGCTTCCCCCCTTCTCTCCCCCTCTCCACTGCGTCCATGTGTGTGCACTCCAACTGCTGACAACAAACACAGAGAAGATGACAAATAAAGGGAGAGAAATGATGGGGGGAGGTGGGATGGGTTTTCCTCCATCTTGTTATTGTTCCCACTTTCCCTTCCCCTCTTGTTTTCTCTACACTCCCCCTCCTCTTCGCAGCCCGGGTGAGGTCGCTGACCCCAAGTGAGTGAGCCTCATTACCCAGTCACTCTGTATCCCTATTCCTGAAGTCACTCGGGCAGTTTTGGGGGGGAGGGGGGTGTTTAAAGGGACGACAGAGACGTCAAAAAGAAGGGGGGGGTGATAGGGAGATGAGGGGATGGCTGTTGGGTGGAGGGTTGAGGGGTAAGGGGTGCCGGCGTGCGCTAGATCAAAGATAATTGTCAGCGGAAGTCATTATGCGCATATTGTATACAGAAAAACCTGAGGACGCTTCTTTCAAACGATCCCTCTCATCATTTGTTCTCTCCTCCTCATCGGCCTCTCTGCGTCTTCCATACCATGGGGGGATTTAATTGGACGCTGATGGGTTCACTGTGACCTCAAGAGGGAGGGGGGGGGGAGAAAATATAAGTTATAATTGCTGGGACATGAAACCCAATCCACACCAGCACGACCAGCATTACAGAAACACTTTGCAAATGAGCCAAAAGGCAGCACAGATACAGGAGTGTCTCCTCCAAAACATATAACACAGAGACATTCAGTAATAACACCCTATACACTGTAGTCTCACTGAGGTTTGGATTGCTATGATTGGTTTGGTCTGCATGTCTCTCTGGGTGCCGGTGTCAGTCTCCATGTGTGTTCGAGCAAATGAGGACAGAATGGGAAGTATGCTGTGTGTGTCCAGTCCACCCCCCCACCCCCCCGCCCCCCCCAACCCCCAAAGACAACCTCAATTCAGACCCCAAAGCTTAACTCTGGAGGATGTCTGGTGCCTGTCTGGCCACAAAACTATCCAAAACACGCCATTCATGCATGCTCACATAGACATGTATTATCAGAGTGTGGCCCGAAACCCTAATGCAGCACTCACACAAACACACACACACACTCATGTACACACAGACTCGGCCCACCACAGCATGCAGAGCAGCATAAATCGGGACTGTTAATGGGCCCAAGCCACAGGGCTTCACTGTACTTCTCCACCCCTTCGAACTCTCTCTCTCTTTTGCTCTCTCTCTGTCTCTCGTGTTCATGTCCATCTGACGGATTGCAAGTCAGAGCAGTGACACACATACTGAGTGAGAAATAAGCCTGCTGCTGTGACACTTGGCCTGGTGTTTCTGTGTGTGTGTGTGTGTGTGTGTGTGTGTGTGTGTGTGTGTGTGTGTGTGTGTGTGTGTGTGTGTGTGTGTGTGTGTGTGTGTGTGTGTGTGTGTGTGTGTGTGTGTGTGTGTGTGTGTATTGTCATATTTAAAAAAATATCAGTCTCCAGATCAACAAATGAGTGGATGGAAGAATGTTGTTCCTACATTGGAAGGTTGTGGTGGCCCTAACAAGACACTAAACAAGTGTTTTTCAGAGCCTCTGTTAAACATGGGTTTTCTCCTAACTGTGTACCAGACGCAGCCATCTTTTTGAAGAAAGGAAGCATGTCTTCACCATCCACTGTCCCTCCATTCATCCACAGACTCAGTGGTTGACTCTAGACAATGAGAAAAAGGCATGAAATGTAACATTAGGTTAAAATGGTTTCTATGTGCCTCATATTTCAAGTATAACTGCTCCACTTCTGTGACAAAAACACAAAGGGAATTATAAACGATTTAGAGCCACTGATTTTCCAGTATGTAAGGCAGCCTATTGGGCACTTTATCACGTTTCCTCCACTGGAAAGCCACCTGGGAGGTGTTTATCTGTGTTTTCTCCAAAATGCATCCAAACGTCCCACCTGTGCATAGGTTGTCAAGATTGTGTCATCAATACCTGTGTTGCATTTCCTTTTTCTCACGTTACATTATATTACAGTCATTTTGAAGCTTTAATCTAAAGCAAGCTACAATAAGTGCACTCAACCATGAGGATACAACCTATTTACTATCTTTGGATACAACCCGAACATTGCAAGAATCATGCAGGTACTGCATCATCAGCTTCATCAAATATGCTGACCTGCTTCAAGTGCTACATTTAGAAACCATAAAGGAGATGGTTTACTTATTTATTTTTATTATTATCATGGGCCAAGTTGCAGTCTTGAGAGTTACTGCTGTCCTGATGTCGACTGAAAATTGACCCCCTCACCTTCTCTAGAAAATTTTCCATTTCAGTCTCCCGTGCGGGCTTTCTGATGAATTATTTATAATAACAACTCTGATAAAATCATCATGGTTCTTTTTTTTCAGAGTTTAGAGAGGCCCCTCCAGAGCCGCAGAAGACATTGTACAAAGATTTTCACAGGCCGAACAGTACTCCATGTGACCAGGGAAACAAAGCTGATGTGTCAAAAAGGTGGAGCATCTATCTATCTATCTATCTATCTATCTATCTATCTATCTATCTATCTATCTATCTATCTATCTATCTATCTATCTATCTATCTATCTATCTATCTATCTATCTATCTATCTATCTATCTATCTATCTATCTATCTATCTATCTATCTATCTATTATCTATCTGTCTATCTATCTATCTATCTATCTATCTATCTATCTATCTATCTATCTATCTATCTATCTATCTATCTATCTATCTATCTATCTATCTATCTATCTATCTATCTATCTATCTATCTATCTATCTATCTGTGCATTTGTTAGACATTGACACACACACACACACACACACACACACACACACACACACAGTAGGGAATTGGTCTTTTGCTGTGACATTGGATTTCAGCGTAAGTGTTTTAACTTGTATTACTCAAATTGTGAGGACATAAATCTGTTTACAAACCAAGGTTGGGGTTAAGCAAGTAGTGGTTACGGTTAGGGTAAGTCTCCAGGATTCAGGAATGTATGTAAGTCTTTGTAATGTCCTCAGAAATGGTGGACCACGACTGTTCAAGTTCCAAGTTCCTTATTGTCATATGCTCAGCAAGTACACGCCCAGTTTCAGTTTCAGGCTCCTTCCAGCAATGAAACGTACAAAGAAAAGTATAAAGAAGGACACACAAGCAGAAAAAAGAGAGTGCAAAGAGACACAAATAATGTAATACATAAATACAGGACTATGGCATAATATATAGAATGTCAAATAAAATAGAATGAGGAAATACCATACACAGGGTATACTGTGATGTGTTGAGGAATGAACAGATTGTATAAATATTGGTGTATACACATTTAGATATATACAGTAACAGGACATATTGTAAATGAACGGTAAATCATTCTGGCACATCCAGACGTTCCTGTTTGTCTGGCCACATATTTCCATCTACATCACAATGGATATTATCCCTTGCAATGCAGCGAGGAAAGTATCTATGATAAAGAAAAGGTATAAAATTTGCTTGATAGAATTTGATAACTAGTTCAACAATTTTGTATGTAATGACTCAAGCAATGAAATGAAGACTATTAGTTTTATTGGGAATGACTATTCAGCATCCATAAGTATAGTTCATTTTGACTGACATGACATAAGCAAATGACAATGTTATAAAACAGCAGAGAATTGTATAAAAGCAACTGATACATGTCCAGAAGCATTTGCAATTTGTTCAGAGGAGGGAGAAATTGCTACTATGATGTGCTCAAATGACTAAATGTTGCAGAGGTTGAACTAATAGTTATGAGAATTTTCATTCTGATCTGAGAAAAGCACCAAAGCAACTGAGAAAAACTGTAAACAAATGTAATATTATCCGATTGAAAGATAATGGAAGAGTCCTGAGCTCAAGATTTCAGCAGTCTTATGGCCTGTAGGATGAAACTGTTGCTGGGGTGATTTGGGTCTCTGATAATCCTGTTCAACTAAGTCCTACACCGCGGGGTGTGAAGGTCCTCCATGGATGGAAGCTTCATCCCGGGCATGATGTACTAAGCAGTTTTTCACAACCCTCTGTAAGAATTCTTACAGTTCTCTCACTGGTTCACCTGTAGAAATCGCAGTGCATCCTGGGATCCATTTTGAACCTGAGTGATGTGTGTGGCCTGGCCACGCAGTCTAGCGTGAACAGAGTGTCTATCCACGTTGCCTGATGGTCTGCCTGTTCATAAGGTTCAGGATCCAGTCACACAGGGTGCTGGTTGAACTCAAGGTCTCTGTGCTTCACAACAAGCTTGGAGGACACAATGGTGTTATATGCTGAACTGTAGTCTGACCTGTTAACCGTGTATACAAACTGAAGAAGGTCCAGTAAGTCAAGTGTGTGTGTGTGTGTGTGTGTGTGTGTGTGTGTGTGTGTGTGTGTGTGTGTGTGTGTGTGTGTGTGTGTGCGCGCGTGCATGCCTGCATGTGCACGTGTATGTGTGTGCGTTGTGTACATCTCCGCATGTATCTCCTCCTCCGTCCTGCGGTCCTTCTGGGTTATAGGCAATTCTCCTCCTCGCCAGGCCACCGTCCGTGCCACATTGATTACACTCCCCTGGGGTATATGCCCCGCCACAGCCATGGATCACATCAGCAGCGCTCCACAGGAGAGTTTTGAACTTCTCTCAGCACATTTCCCCCTGGCCTAGTGTGACCACAGTGGTGACCCCCTGACCCCTGACCTGCCTTTGTGAGCTGTGCCTGTCCTTTCTGATGCCTGCTGACCTAAAAGGATCGTAAATCACCACCTCAGACGCAGACTGTGCCTCAATGTGCCGTAAGGAACTCTCTTGTGAGGACTTGCTTTACACTCACACATCTAATTCTGTTGAGAAGCATCCATAGGAAGAGAGAGCACCTAGTGGCAGGAGAAGTTGCCTTTAATGGATTTCATGTTTAACACTTTGTAGTCAAATGATCAATGAGAATAGGAAGTTGTTAATCATAAAAGGAGCTATAAATGCACAGTTTTACAGTGAAATATAAATGGAGCATTACATGTGTTACTGTTTCACATTGAGACATCAGGCACAATTAATATTACAGTGATGAAAAATTCCATAATTACTTTTGTTTCAGAGCTTTCAACTGTATCCACATGTAACCACTGGAGCTGCAATGATAAGTTGATTTATTGATTCATCAATACGTTGATCTATACAAAATTACAAACTCTTTTGGTCATTCAAATAATTTTTTATTGTTGTTTTTCATGCAAAACTGCCAAACATATCTTGGTTCCAGCTTCACATGTGAGGGTTCGATGATTTCCTTTATCATAAAGGACATTAAATTAAATATCTTTGGGCTTTGGGGCATTTTTTCACTGTTTTCTTACAGTTACAACCAATGCTGCTCTGTTCTGTGTTTTGCAGGTAACTTAGAACTCCTTCCTTTATCTTCCCCTGTGATTTCCACCACCTGTCTACCTGTTCTCTCTTATACTGTACATTGTAGCCATTGTCAGCAGTGTTGCCACCAGCGACCACTTTGTTTCCTTAGTTGACTGTTCGCTTTGTGAGCAATTAACTTTGCTTTGCAAATCATAGGTGTTGTTTGTCGCAGTTTGCATCACAGCCTCTTCCTGCAGCCAGCCAGACTCCCCCAACCCCATCCCACTGCATGGCTCTCTCTGTCGGCTCTGGTTCTCCAGCCCGTTCACTTCTCCCCAGCCATGTACTCCAAAGTCTTCAGAGCAGAGGATTCACTCCTTTATATCACTTGTAATGTATGGGTGGAGCTGGGGAGTAACCGCTGTCTCTGTTTTTTTTTTACTTTTTCTTTTACTTTTCTTTAGTTCTTTAAGGACCTAAATATATCATGTTCACTGTTGCCTATGTATCGTATAATATCTTTATAATTGTAGCACTGTAACAAAAAACTGTTAACTTATGGTGTAATAGTTTAGAATGAATCTCAACTTTGGCAACACTTAATTATTGCTAATTAATTGATCAGTTTATCAGTCCTGTTATATATTATTTTTATGAAAATAGAAGTGAAAACAGTATGCAACCAGCCGGATGATTTACCAATTATGTGTCGAAAAAAAATTATGTGTCATAGTAATTTTAATTATGTATTTCTTCCATCTCCTGGTCAGTCATCATCACTCACTTTGAAGGCATATATACCTTTGATGTATGAAGATATAATACTGTATACATAAATATGTTAAGGGTTATGATATATATGTGTGTGTGCGTGTGTGTGTGTGTGTGTGTGTGTGTGTGTGTGTGTGTGCGTGCGTGTGTGTGTACGCGTGTGTTTGTGTGTGCGTGTGTGCGTGTGTGTGTGTGTGTGTGTGTGTGTGTGTGTGTGTGTGTGTGTGTGTGTGTGTGTGTGTGTGTGTGTCTGGCATGCTGGTGTGTACAACCGGTGTTGTCACTTGTCAGCCAGCTGTCACCTGCTGCAATTTCTTGCACCGCTGAATTAAAACACTGAGGAAAGACTTGGGACATTTTCCTATTGAGGTAGAGCACTTTGTCAAATATTTATCAGGATAACACATATTAAGATGTGTTACAATGCATGGCTCTTGGGGGCAAATCCTGGCAGTCTCACATAACTGATAGATCAAGGATTATTCCACTGCCAACACACACACACACACACACACACACACACACACACACACCTTCACACACATGTCCTCAGACACACAGACGCACATCCACATTACCTGGGGGGTCTGGTCTCCCCCTCCACAGGCCTTCACCCCACATGCTCATCTCAATTAATCACCCAACAAAACAGATGTCAGGAACAAAGGGACGATCTCCAGGCCTGTGGGGTAAATGAAGGAGGAGGAGGAGGAGGAGGAGGAGGAGGAAGAGGGGAGGAGAGGGGGGGCTAAGGGAATAAGGACTGCAGGAGGATTTGAAAAAATAAGAAGGAAGTGTTGGTGTATTTAGAGAGTGGTGGTTGGCATGAGGCAGGTGAAGGGAGATTGGAGGGTCAGCTAGAATGGGATGTGTTAACTGCAATATGTGCTTCCAGCCCGGCCGGTGCTATACTATTACTGTACAATACAAGATGAGACTTTGAAAAGATAGAGAGAGAGAAGAAAAAGAGGTCTAAGTCACGATGTAAGAGTGGGGGGAGAGACGAGAGAGACAGTGAGAGAGTGAGAAAACAACAAAGCCCTGGAGATGAAAGACGGTCTGCAAAACAATGGATGCAAAGTAATGCTGTGTGCAGTGTGCAGAAATAGAGCAAAGATTGAAAACCTGCCAAGATAAAGACAAACCCCGCGCTTTTGAACTGTCACATCGCTGCGATACTGTCAGAAAAACAAATGGCAATCTTGACAGGTCTCAGCTGCTTTGAACGAGACAGAATCATATTTTATTCACAAACGCATATTTTATGGGCTTTCATTGCAAAAGATCGTAACCTGTTGTTAAGCACTGAATTCTTGAATCTTGTGCTAAATTATTGACATCTACATAATGTACAGATGGAGGGGTGTGTGTGTGAGGGGGGGGGGGGGTAAGGGGAAGGAAAGTGGAGGGATGGTTTAAAGCAAAGGGACAGGGAAGAGCTGCAGGGAGGGGAGGATGCTGCTGAGAGAGAGATCTAAAATCTCTACATCTCTATAGCACGCACACAGCGGTTTTGACATGAATCCATGGGAAAAAAGGGACCAACACAGTCTGAAGTCTGAACATCATGGGGGGAAAGCCATCAATCTGCTGGTATACTATCTCGCCACAGTTTCTCTTCACTTGCAGCCAACCCATCCCTCCAGAGCAGCCAGTCCTTTGTTTCTCTTTGCGTCTGCCTGAAGTGAGTGTGAACGGGGAGAGTTACAGCTCGCATCAATAACAGGCAGATAACAGCGCCCGTCTTCAGTCTTCAAGCACAGCCTTAAATCACATCAGGCCTGCAGGCAAGCAAATGAAGAAAAAGGAGGGGGGGGGTTCTCAGCACTTAAGAAGGCACAAGGATGACAACAACGGTGCAGCGTTGGGGAAATACACACAAGCGGAAACAACAGAGATGTATTGGGAAAAAGAAATTATAAGAAGGCATCAATGTATGCTGCACAGAAACAAGGCTGGGTGTTGTAACTGAGAGTTCACACGCTGAGCAACACGCTGAGGGAGGAGGAGAGG